>PVHY01002267.1:0-131327 GCA_004024945.1 Uropsilus gracilis | reverse complement strand
CCAAGCTCACATGGCTCACATCTTTACAAGATGGCCGATTCCCATCTCTCCTCCATTAAACCTCTCTATTCCCTCTCCATATTAAAATCCCAATCAAATCAAATCAAATCCTTCTCTTTGTTTGCACACCCTTTATATACCCTAATTTCCCGCCTTCCAAAAAATCTATTTCACTTTAACTATTTCACCTTTCTTCCCCCTGCATCCCCCTAAAAGAAAATTCCAGCTAAGGTCATTCCCCCATTTTAACATTACCTGTCCTTAAAATCTGCAATCTTAAACAAGAGACAATGGGGAGGGGGGCACACCCTATCAGTAGGATTTCTAGTTAAAGGTTGCAAAATCATAGATGTCCAAGATCTCTTTTGTTTCTTTAGTTTTGTGAATCTACCTTTAAATAGCTACACTGACTGCAGCATGAACTCAGAAAGTTCACTATTTACAGGAATTCATCCAGCAGGCAAGTGCCCATTCCAGCTTTCCATTCTGGACTGGCTTGTCTCTAAGGAAGCCCCACCTCTCCTGGACCTGGGAAGATGGTTCTCCTTTGAAATCCCATTTGTAAGTTTTCCACTCTGCTGAATCTACTAATGAAATTATTGCTGAGTTCCATACAATGTCCTCTTATACCTCTTGAACTTATGTCTTAAATTCCTTCCCAAAATCTCTTACCTAGCACTTGCTGTTTAGGTGTTCCAATTTCCTCTTGCAGTCCTCTTCCCATGTTTACTAATGATTTGGGATTTTAAGGTGGGCTAAATTCCTGACACAAGGTGGCAATGAATCTACTTCCCCTACTCCTGCAGGTTTAGACTCCACGGAGCTGTCTCCCAGACATATCTCTCAGGCACCTGTGCCTATATTCAAAGGGGATCCGTTTTTGCTGACAACTGCATTTTAGCTGCCTTCAGTATATGTCAGAAGAAGGCAAACCTACTGAGAGCACCATGAATCTGAAGACTAGAAGCAAAGGAGCAAATGTATTTTGACTTCTCTCCTGGAATCTAAGCTGTTTTCGTCACTGAAATAAAGACCTAAAGAACCTTGAGAATTACCAGGGATTAAGGGTCTGTAGAGCTTCTGAGCAGAGATAAGACACAATCTCTGCCTGACACCTGCATAGCAAACATCTTCATTCAATTTGTGTGTGTATGTGTGTGTGTGTTTATATATAGATATATAGATAGAAGTATATATGTCTATATACACATATATAAAGAAATATGTCTCATATATGTTTCCATATGTCTAAACATGTCTATATACATAGACATATATAAATAAATATATATAGATACAGATATAAAAGTACATATAAAGAAATATATGTATATTTTTAAACATAACATAGCCGAAACTTCCCTACCAGTCTTCCATCTCTTTTCACTTTTTATATTTTAAAGTTCTGATCCTCTCAAAGCCTTGGGAACCTCAGTTCTCTCTACCTTAATGTCATAGAGGACAGAATATGGAGAAGTTGCCCAATGGCTGGCAGAGGGCAAAAAGGGAAATAAGCCTCAGTAACTGTGAACTTGAGAGTGAGAAGAGGTGAAGAGACCATGCTGGCCTGAGAAAATCATGCTATTGGTCTCTCCTGTGGTCTTTTTCCAGACATCACCAATTTCCACCAATTATTTACACAAACACACACATACTTCTCCCTCATATTTTGAGGTATTGGAATGCCCCAGGCAGAAACTGAAAAGTTGATGGTCTTTTTTGTGAATTAGTTCACAACTCATGATCACTTTCTGTATTGGGGAGTATTTCTATACCCTTTCTCTACCAAAGGACACCTTCACAGCTTTAATCCTTCAGTTTGCTATTTGCTAGCACCATGGGCTGATGGCACAGAAGGGAAAAATAGTAGAACTTTCCCCCTCTCCCCCACACCCCCACACCCCTCACTGCCCTTGAGTGCTTACCCTATCAGATGACCTCTTTTTAACAGCTATGATATGCAGGAGGGCAGAAATATATAAGATCATCAATGAAGACACTCAATTCTAATACATACTGAGCCATGGTAAATGGAAACACATGGACTTAGAAATATCTCTTTTATTCTCAGTGTTTCCTTTCCCTTTTTACCTCCTTTTAAGGCTACCTTTAAAGTCTTATAATAGTGTGTGTGTGTGTGTGTGTGTGTGTGTGTGTGTGTGGTGTGTAAGAGAGAGAGAGAGAGGAAGAGAGTACTGTTTCATCCTCAGGGAGGGATATTGTCTTTCATAAATAGCTTTATTGGAAGTAATTGATATAACAAGCTGAGCATATCAAAAGTACACAATCATTAGCTTACACATATGGGAATGTGTTCCTTTGAAATCATCATCACAATAAAAGTAATGAATACATCTGTCAACTCCAAAATTTTCATCATGTCCAGATAACCACTAATTTATGTTGGGTTTGTACTTTGCCACATTTTATATGAATGGAATCATACAGCAAGCCTTTTTTTTTAGTCTTAACTTCTTTCATTTAACATAATTATTTTGAAATCCATCCATTTTCTTGCTTGTATCAGTTTTTCATTGTTTTAAAATGCTAAGCATTATTTTCTTGTATGGATGCATTATGACTTACCCATTTACCTGTAGATGTCATTTGAGATATTTTCAGTTTGGGATCTTACAAATATAGCTGCTATGAATGTTCACATATAAGTCTCTGCATTAATATTGGCTTTGTCTTGGACAAATTCTTAGAAGAGTGTCTGGATCATTTAGTATATGTTTAACTATTTAAAAAAGGTCAAACTTTTCCAAACTCTTACCATTTTATACTCCTAACAAAAATTATAATGTTTCAATTTCACCTCATTGTTACTGACACTTGATATATATAGTCAGTCTTTTAATTTTAACCATTCTCATACCTGCATAGTGATACACCACTGTAGTTTACAGTTCCTGAATTAAAAAGATATTGAATATATTTTTAGTTATTTGTCAACTTATTTAGTGCTTATTTACTGTGCATATTTTCTTCAATAGAGTCATTATACAAATTGATGTTTTATCTGAGTTATTTGTTTATTCATTATTGAGTTTTATTGCTTATATTGGATAAAAATTCCTTTATTAGGTATCTTTTGATCTTTCTTTTTTCATCTATGTAATGTGCAGTTCCTCAACATAGTAAATTTCTAACTGGGTGGCAGAGATTTCACTTATGATTCAACCTAATCACATATAATTGCATTATTATCTATTGGAGGAAATCCACATTGCAATAATAGAAATATCCAATTCAACTGGCAGTAAAAGGAGGTGGGGAATACCAAGCACAAATACTTTGACCTTCATGATTAAGGTTTGAATTTTCTTTGCAATGTTAACTCCTTGAAGAAAATGGGTTGTTTCTCTATGTTCCTAGGCGCAGCTGCCAACACCTGCAGAAGGCTTCAAGCCCCATCCTCAGGGGTGTGAAGTCCAAACAGCTCACTGTGGCTCAATCCAGTTCTTGTTTTAGTACAGCTGTGTTTGAACCTTCAGTTGTCTTGTGGGGAGTAGCCTTTTGGCACAGATAAGCTATTATTATTCTTGTCTCTGGGGTCTGCTTATCAGTGTCCTAGTAGACAAGTGATTGTGCTCAAGATCATTTTGTTTGTTTTCCATCTCTCATGTTTTCCATCTCTCATGTCCTTTGCTGTTTGATGTCCTGTGTTTTGAAAACTGCTGCATTATATATTTTGTTTGTGAATTTATATCAAAGTTAGAAGGTACACTCAGACCGTTACTTCATCTTGGCTTTAAGCAAAAAGTCCAAGAGAGGTTGTTTTGAAAATAGGAACTTATTCCTAAGAAACATAACTTTATCTTGGAGATACCAATGTCTCTGAACAAAGATGTGAAGAGTCCTGGGGCGGTGGGGGGTGGGGGGGAGTATAATCTAAGATGAGGAGGTGAATTTCTTGCTTCTGTGTCTGGTAAAATTTCTATTTCAAAACTGATGACAGAGCTGTCTTCTTTAGCCATACTGACAGTACCTTTGACTCACTGTCTGTCCCCTTACTATTTCTGTCCCTATTTCTTACAGACACTGGTGCATTGTCTTGCTAAACCTCAGATTCAGAGGCAATTTCTCTAATCTGCTTTATCATGGAGCTGTTCCTTTCTCTTAGTATACTGCTTCCTTCCGCTTGCTGTTGTTTAAATGACGGTTACAAGTACATTTTGTGGCCCACAGTCTATTTATTATATATTCTGTAAACTTACTGTTTTTTTTACATTTTTAAGGATTATTTTTAAAATAAACAACAGAAACTGAGAATGATCTTCACTATCTAAATTACTTTCTCTCCCATTGCAGAAAAAAAAGTTTGCTAACCTTCCATGAAAACAGCTTATTGGTTATGCACCCATTTATTTAATGAGAAACGAACATAACAATTGAGTAGAAAAACTCAATTTGAACCATATAAGTTAAGTTTCCATGTTTCACTGCATCTATTATATAAAGCAGTTATTTAACCTCTAGAAAGCTAATTTTTTCACCTGACAGACAGAAAAACAAAATGGATATTCAAGATTTACTGTGAAATGTTTATGTAATACATCACAAAGTGCCTAGGATTTGTTAAGGATTCTAAAAACATTAGCTCTTTATACTATTTGTTTATAGCTCTTATCTTTAAGGGTCCTACATGTGTTTCTGTTTCCAGAGCAGGTTCTTAAGCTTTGTCAGCCTATTGATCAAACATCTAAAGGGCCTTCTTAATTTAGCTTTGATTGTATTTGTAAACATTTAGAATTCTGTTCTTATGGTCGAAAATAGTATGCCACAGAACACATCCTGACTTTGTGCTTATTTCCTTAATCAAATTTGTGTTCAGTGATTCTTCAGTTCCTTCTTTATAGACATTTTCTGAAGAGTAGCTAAGCAAGGCTTTTGGGTCTGCAGGGAATTGATAGCGCATCAAGTTTATTTTCAATATTGCATTCCTTCAGAGTAGCTCACAGACTGGCTGTTCTGGCTCAGTAACCTAAGCAGAAAACATATGCTTTTCTGATCTGTTGTTCAAGTTTTAAAAATCAGGAAGGAAAATGAGCAAATTTTAAATTCCCTATTTTTATATTTGACTATCTCTAAATGCAACTCCCTTGCACCTGCATTTTCTTCCAAAATCCATTCAGCCTCTGCACTTCTGCTGTCATTTTAATTGTGGGGAAGGTATTAACTCACGAAGGGAGCCCTGGACCAGAACACTAACTAACCACCAGTTTGCTGGGAATGAATGTTTGAAAAATAAGGGACAATAAATGGTTCTAAGCATTTGTAAGATGAGAAACTCAGATTTGTGGTATGAATTTTAACTATTTGACATGTGCATGAAGCACAGAAAGTCTAAATATGAGAAAGGTTTATCAAGTACTCTCTTTTGTTTGCTTATGACAAATCCCAAACACTAATGAAAATGAGCAATTTGTAAAAACATCTAATGACTATCATATTCAGCCCAACTGTGATTTTTTGGGTGAGATAGGATGCCTAATATGTAACTTGTAATTACATATTATATATTTCAGTCACTTTAATATCAAAATAATGATTTCAAGATATCTGTGTTCTTCAATTTGTTCTAATTTACTTTGACGAAAAGATACAGATTTAAAATTTTTTCACATTTATTTTTTGGTTCATTCACTAAATCCTCTCTTGAATTCCTTCTCTCCTGAAAGGTCATGGGATACAGAGGAATGGATATATTTTAGTCTGTTTTCATAGCACTATCAATCTAATGCAGAGGGAGAAAATAAATGAATTAAAAATAAATTTTCTGTACATTTCCCCATTGATTTAATATGTGCATATTCCAAGCTACTCTAGATGCTTGGAACTATCAGTAAGAACAATAAATTTTCTGCCCTCCAGAATTTATTAGCTTTTGGCAGAAAATGAAAAATTAAAACTAAATAGTAGCATATAGTAGTTATTGAAGGAATCCAGTAGTTATTCACTATAGATGATAATTTTTCATAGACACAGTTTAAAGGATGAAGAATTGTAGATGCTTTTAAACACAGTCAAAGTCACATTCTTACAAAAAGAACATTGAGAGTGAAGACTGGGTGAACACAAGGGGGTGGAGGGTAGAGGAGGGAAGGCATCCCAGTAACCATTTACCTATGTAAGAATTTCAAAGAATTTAGAAAAAAAATAAAAGAAATTAAAAGAAAAAAAAAGTCACATTCTTACTGGGAGTACAACCCAGCCTGGAGAAATTTAATTTTATTCACAAATGAATGAGACAGATGAACTTCCTCTAACTCTTGCTTTGAAATTCCTACTACAAAGCAGCAGGTGGCACCATTCCCTCACTCACACTTGTGTGACTGCTAAATCTTGATTAATTTATATCAATTTAAATGACACAGCACAGGTGTTGGGCAACCATGTCAGGCCAGGTAGGTTCATTGTCCATTTGGGCAAATGGAAGAACAATCTCAGAACCTTATAATATACAATGTGCCAGAATACTGAGACAGGGAACATCAGACACAAAGGCAGGCAGGCAATAGGCAGGCAGGCAGAAAGACAGCTTCTTAACTCTGAGAGCTGTTGAGCAGCAACTGCTCTCCTTCTAGCCCTTTGAGCAGAGATTTAGACCCATCATCATATTACTGGTGTGGAAATAGTTAAATAACACATCTATAGTCACTCAGCCAATAGTGACAGAAACAGAAGCAACAAGACCCTAAGATACCTTTGTATCTAGAAGGTCTGCCATTAATTCAGCTATTTGCTTTATTACCCCAAGTTTTCCCTTGAATTCAATTGTTCTACCCTTGGGTTGTTTCAGCTCTTTGAAAAATGAATGGACCATATCAGGTGAAGAGCTTCCAAATATTTTGCAACCTCGTCTGTTCCTAAATTGAAATTATGTGTGAAATTCCTACATAAAAATAATAGGCAAACTTAAAGATGTTTTGGTTGCTATTATTAAGGCAGTAGAGAAACATAATGGTTTGTCCTGTCCCAAATCACATCCTACTATAGTTTTCTTCCTACTAAAGATGATATTCAATTGAAGTGCACAGGATAAAAAGAAAATATAGCCAAATTATTCAATGAAAACATGAATGGCCAAGGCAGAAATCAATGCAGTAAATGCAAAGAAGAAAGAAGAGCTACTGTAAGTGGGAGAAAGAGGCACAATGCTATATGCCACCTAAAACTAAGAAGTCAATATGCATACATGTGCTTGTCTACCTACCACTTGAAAATAATCTGTACCTTTCTTTGGTTTTCCTTGCTTTCCAAGTATAAATTTATACACAACTAAACTAGGTCTTTCATTTGCTGCCCAGAAAATCAGACTCTGAATCATAAGCATGTCTATTGCAAAGAAATATATTTGAGATTGATAGGGACTCAGGAGTGGGAGGTAGTCAAGCAGGACACTATTTGGGGTAGAGGAGTAAATTTGCACACAGTTTATGACCTGTCTACTCTGTGATAATTGTCAGCCTAAATATGGCTTCTGAAGGAATATGGGAGCCAGTGTTAACAGAAAACAAACTTCAGCCCCAAGGAGTGTGAGGCCGGGTGTCCAGGAGGTTGATGAGAAGTTCTGAGGACTGAGTATCACAGGCTGTTGCCATCAGAGAAGTTGGCCTGTCTTTATTCAACTCACTGTCTTTGTTCAACTCACCATAAAAATCCAGCTGGAAACGAGATGTTAAGGCAGTTCCTTAGGGAACTCCCCCATCTTCCAGGTTGCCAGCTTTCTGATTAAAGCACACTTTAAATATTCAGTTTCTGTGTCTGCTTTAGACATTTAGTGGTGATAGGTGGCCCAAACTCCTGTCTTCCCATTACATCATGACCCAAGAAATTAAGTCACTGAAAACTCCCCAAATGAAAGGAGTGCTGTGATTGATTATATAAGGGGGAAGATAGGGAAGGATGTGTTGTATGAGAAGGGAGTGAGGTTTCCTTCCCAAGGAGTTGCTGGGCAATGTATGTGTCAAGAGTTACAGTGTTTATTTTTCTGAGCAGGGAGTGTTTGGGGGAAGGGGACTATCAGTCTTTAACCCTCAGTAATTGTTCTTGGTATTACTATCAACTACAAAGAGGCACAGAGAATTCTTGCTAGATACATAATCATTTTTCCAGGTTCCTAAGAATGCAGTTGGAGAGAAATTCATTATGTGAAAGTTAAAGTTTAACCATAAGTTAGGGGGTAAGAGGAAGAGAGACCAAAGGTGGTTAGGGTTTAATTCTGAGTAATTTAAAAATTACTCAGTTTTAGAATAGGGAAGCTTTTGTTGCAAAATGAGAAGGATAATGTAATGTCTACAATGGATAATGTCTACAATGTAAAGACAGTTTGGTTTTGTAATTGGAATTATCAATTACTAAAAATTGGAATTACCAAGAGTTTAGTTTCTAAGAAGAGAAATTGCTTGTTTTTTTTTGCTCAATTTCTCCCATTAAACAGAAGACCTCTGAGACGCTGTTCCATACATTAAATATATATTATCTATGGAGACAGAATGCTGGTCCTTTGGGAGTTTATAAGTTGTACTAGGCAATAAGATTGGGTAATTTAGGCTATAATATATGGAGGTATTTATATGTTTTGTTCAGACACTATTTCTTACAGATTTTTCATGTCTTTTGTATAATCATGTATATTCATTCAATAGTTACTAATGGCCTACGGGGAATCAGAAGCTAGTCTACATTCTTGGAATCTATCAAGTAAACAAGAAAAAAATATTAACCCATGGAGTTTACAGTTACACAAGTGACACAAGTGGGGTGAGTCTAATTACAAACAAATCAGATATCATCATTAATTCAAAAGGACACCTGTACACGCATGTTCATTGCAGCTCTGTTTACAATTGCCAAGATTTTCAAACAAACCAAATGCCCCAAAACAGATGGTTGGCTAAAAAATATGTGGAACATATACACGATGGAATACTACGCATCAATCAAAGAGGATAAATACATGTCATTTGCAGCAACATGGATGGAACTAGAAAGACTCATATTAGCAGAAATAAGTCAAAAAGAATAAGAGAAATACAGGATGGTCTCACTTATATGATGGATATAGGAAAAAACAAACAAACAAATAAGAAAAAATAAAAACAACCAATAAGACTGAACAACGGAGGGAGAGAGGAGGAGGGGAAGAAGGTGGGGGAGGTGAAGGGTACAAAAGATTAGGATGGTTAACAGGTGTTAGTGAAGTGGGAAAGCCCCTGGGTACACAATAATGCAATAAATACACAAATATGTGCAAATTCAAAAAAATTGTAAATTAAATTTTAAAAAAAAAGAACAACCATCACAGAGATGTTGACATTCTCTGTGGATATCTCTTCTATCCTATTCCCCATTACACGTTCCCAGAAATAATAATTAGTACACTGGAACTGATGTCTGCCAGGCCAGTGGTATTTGAAACTTTCAAATCACACATCAATAAATAATATATTATTTTGCATGGTTATAATTTTGTAATTATGGTATTGTAATATGTATACCTATTTATGTAACTTGTTTTCTTTCCACAAAAAAATTTAAAAAAATAAATAAATTCTTAAACCTTGTAAATTTAAGCCTTTGTATGTTTAATAAAATCCACATATGTTGCTATTGAACATGTAATTGAGGTAGTTTAATCACATGCTACTAAAAAGTCTCATTTTAGGTCATGTATTACATTCTCTTACATTAAAATTTTCCAACCCCCCTCCCCCCCAAAAAAAATTGGGTATCTTCAACTAGTGAGAAATGTCAAAGAAAAAAAAAGTTGTAATTTTATACAGAACAATAGGTAGGGATTCTTTGTTCTATTCAGACTGGTCAATTAAGGAAGAACTCCTAGAGAGGATGACATTTGAACTAAGACCAAATAATTAAGAAAAATTCCACCAAGAAAAGTAGGCCAAGCGTTTCAAGATAATTCACAGTGCAGGAAAAAAATGTTTAAAAAATTTAGATAGTTAGGCACCTGTTATTTAGCTCTTTATTGAATAGAAATAATCCAACCAAGAATATTTGGTAAATAATAAAGCGGAGGTAAATTTTCTACAATTTTTAAAAAAATAATAAAATTTAATAAAAGTTCTTTATTATCATGTTTTAGTAATGGTAAGCAAAGTCAGTGACAAAATGTTCCCTGAAAATATCTTTTGCTGCCTGAAATTTTCAGCAGTTAATGTAATGAATATTGAATTTAGAAACTATCCATGTAATCAATTCTTATTATTTGTGGTATTATTCTATGAAGTTGCAAAGAACTCTGAATAAATATAGCTTTTAAGGGAAATATAATTTTGTTTACATGACTGACTACAGTATTATCAACAGATATTATCAACAGATCAGTGCATAAATTAGTTTTATGTATATTTCTATTTACAGTCACCTTAGTTAATCTATGTCATTGAGTTATTAATATTGAGTTCATGGCCCACAGTGTTATCACTCATGTTTTAATAATGATTATCTAGTCCACATATTTTTTTCTTAATGGCACATCACAGGTTCCTTGAACTTAGGCACATGAGATACCATTTCAACACTTTGTTTGCATGCGTTTTGAACAGTGAAAACTGTGAAAAGGAAATTTAGTTTAATATTTGTAGAAGTAAGAGCATGACCGGAATGAGAGAGTCATCCTGAATACAGTTGTCTCAGCTACTTTATTGATGAAAAATTCTAACTTTTGATCCAACTAATTATATTTATGGTTTATAAGATGTGCTTTTCATTTCTAAGAGCTCTTTTTAAAATCAAATTTCACTGACAAAATGAAGTAAATCATTGTTGTCTATGTGTATGTTGGAATTAGTTGACTTGTTTTTCATCTGTTTCTTGTGTTAATGGTTAACCAGTTTTTTTTTTTTTCCAGAACACAGAGTGTTTCTCCCTACTCTTTCCCACACCCTTGAAATGTTACCAGATTTTTTTCCTCTTAGTTTGTCAATGATTTATGCAATCACAGTTCACTTGTTTTAGTTCTATACAAAAAAAGGGAAGACTAAGTTTTCATTTATTGAAAAGTTTCTCTGACAACTTAGAGAACCAATTTGTTTTTCTAGACTTGAGTTTATTTTTTTTATAATTTATTTATATATATTTCACATCATTTCATAGACTTGAGTTTAAATGGAAGAAAATAGCTATATCAGTTATCACAAAATTCTTCCACTGGAGTGGTCTGAATTGAAGAAAAAAAAACAAAAACAAAACAAAACAGCTCCTAGTTATTACCTGGAAACTGATTCTCTCACTATTATTCTCTCGCTCTATTACATAAGCTGACTTTTTTCCTTTAGCCAGTTATTCTTTCTATGAAAAATTCCTTGTGTTTCCAAAAGCCAAAATATAGAAGTGGAGGACTGACAGATATTCAAATTAGCTCCGCATTTCTCCTTTTTAATGTGTTACAAATAATTAGCAAAACATTTGTGTGGGTCTATGGAGGGGGGAGGTTAAGGTGGGAGGGGTGGTGGTACTCACTTCTTTTCTTTCCACTGAACATTTCCATTTTATGAAGCGTTAGTGAGAACTGTTCAACATTTCCATATACAACTTTTTTCAAATTGCTGCACTAAAAGACTAGGCAAAGTGTTTCAAGGTTTCTAGCAGAAGTCTGTGTCCCCATGAAGACCTCTCCTTCCCATTAAAATACTTTACAGAGGAAAGTCAAACAGTCAGGATTTACTGTTTGTTCCAGTTAAAATATGGTGATTGTCAGAAGGGATCCCAAGCTTCTCATTAGAGAATTGCTTAGCAAAGCTTAAAATTAGGAATTCTTTCTCTGCCTTTTGAGATTACTGCCACAAGCAGTTTCCTCAAGGATCTGAGTCTCTGAAATTTGAATACTTAGTAATATTAAGCAATGTCAGTGACAAAATATTCCCTGAAAATATCTTCTACTGCCTGAAATTTTCAACAGTTATTGTAATGAATATTGAATTTTAAAACTATCCATGCGATAAATTCTTATTATTTATGATAATATTCTCTGAAGTTGCAAAGAACTCTGAGTAAATATTGCTTTTAGGGGAAATACAGTGTTATATTCCCATGGAAGATAACTCCTTCTTAGTTTCTGTAGGAAACAACTTCACTAGGCATCCTGAAACTTTATCCATTTCTCTCATCAAGATAAGAAATTTGTTCTGTTTCAATATAAGCACTAGTTAACAAATCCTTATTTGGACTAGTCATATGATTAATGTCCCTAAATCATACTTTACTTTAATACATCACAGATTTTACTTAATGAATTTAGTAATCCATTCATTCTTTATTTTATTGTCTATTGACTTCAAACGGGTTTATGACACTGTATATTTTTAAGGGTATGAAGTCATACTTCTACAAAAAAATGTACCCACACCAAATCCACAACCAAAGCACCAGTATTCCTACACCATAGTTCTAGGGACCTCTATCAAACCTCTTCTGATAGTCACAATTTTGTCTCATTTAAAGTGTTTTTTTTTCCTGCTTTGTTTACATTGCACATAGGAGAGAAATCATCTAGTATGTGCTTTTCTCCTTCTGATTTGTTTCGCTTTGCATATCTCCCAGTTCTAACCACATTGCTATAAGTGGCAAGATTTTATTTTTTTTAATAGCTGAGTAGCATATTTCTGACTACACCCAGTCTGTAAAAAATCTTGTCTTTTGTTTTGGGAAAATTGAGTCCAATTCATATTGTATGCTTTTGTTTCTAAAATAGAATTACTGGATGAAATCTGTCCTCACCACTTTAATACGTGTCTACCTTTTTTATTTGTGATATTAGCAAATGTCTCCATTCTGTCTAAAGTATTGAACAGGGTTAGGCATCCTTCTAATTTCCAATGATTATAACTTATTGATTTCATTAATTTGAGCAATATCGTGAAAACAGGAAGACAGAAAAAAAAATACCTAGCATAATATTTTAGTTCTGGGATTCTTCATAATCTGTTACTTGCTCTCTAGTGTACAGAATGGTGAATTGAGTGGAGTGCAGCAGAAAAGATCATGAGTTTTCCAGCATGATGAAGTTTGGTCTGATGCCTTGATTTTTGTTAGTTTCATAAAATCAAGCAAAGGACTAAATTTTCTATTTCTCTTTTTTTAATTTGAAAATGATACTGATATTTGCCACATAGACTTGTTGGACAACTGAAAAGGAATGAGAAGACATGCAATAGGAAGTATTCACAGTAATTTTCTCAATAAACAATTAGTATGTTATATTATTTACCTCAAGGAGATATATGTCTTCTCTCTGCTGCTCCAATGATGTGGGAAGTTGAGTTTGATGCCCAGTAATGTACATACTTATCACAAGCTATCTGTAAGTTTCCTCTGTGAGGCAATAAGCTTCAGATGTATGTTTTCCTTAACCTTGGCAAACCCCAGCTCCTGCCAATTGAAAAGACAGGTATTTGATGAATGTTTGCTGAGGAAGTGAGTGCATGAATAAATTAATTCATGTATGATTATAATGAAGCAAAGCTGAACTTAGCGTTCCAAAATTGTTAGTTAGTAATGGCAAGTGTAGATGTGAGAATAATGAAAGTAGAAGACATTCATCTTTTAAATTCTATTATAATTTGATTGGAAACTAAGATCTATCTATTGTGTATTCTTATAATTTTCTTAAGAGTCATAAGCCTCAGAAACAGGATCTATACATATAAAAGGAAATTACCTCAGCCTCCTTTCCATTTCCTGCTTTTGGGTATCTGGTTGGACTGCTTAAGCTCAACTTATTCAAATCCTCATTAAACACAAATGCCCATCCCACAAATTTCATAGATCCTCCTTAGCCACAGCAATTGTCTGAGAAGAAAGGGCTCTCAAATGCTATGCCAATTCAATTCTCAGTGAATGATGGACAACACACCTGAGGTAGGACATTTGGATGAAGATGGATATACTCAATTAGATTTCAGCTCCAGAAGAATCATCAGACCTGTGGTCTCAGAGAAAGGTACATTTTCCTCTGTCTTCAATATACTTATTCTCACAAGCTGAAACATTTAAGTAGAAATTGGGAGAGATTTGTGATCTGTAGTATTTGATACTTTTAAAGATTTTGAAGCCACTGAAGATCTTCAGAGTATACTTTAAACCTTCTTTCATTGATCATTTGGGCACTGATTATTAGAATTTAACTCTATTATGATGATTGAAGGTATACTTTTGCTCTTATATAAGTAGACACTTCAGTCATAAGGATCTGATAATAAATATGAAGATATGTAAAAATGAAAGAATTTCAATAGCAATGACTTGTTACTTGTTTTACAAAAATAGATTGTAGAATGCAGGTCAGAGAAACTTAAAGAAGTACACACAAATGGGATACAGGGGAACAGGGAAATGAAAGAAAATATAGAAGAGGGAAAAAACAAACTAATGTTTGTGGGGAAGGTCAAAGGGAAGGCAGACATCAAAGGATTGAGAATCTTGGGTATGATTTTTTTTTTTTTAATGTAAGAGATTGATGTAGCCTTCTTTGGTTCTCTCACTTGGCAGCTCTCCACAATGTTCTTACTGTTTTTTTCTCAAAGGCAGAACTATGTCTTGGTATGGTGAGACTGGCATAAAATGAGTTCCTTGTTTTTAAGGAAAAAAAAAACACGAAAAACAAAGGAACATCATCTCCCTTCTGCTTTCTGGTAACTCACATTGCACAACTATTTCCCTCCCACCAATTACGCAATCCTTTTCTTGGGCAACCTCTCAGAATAGGGTAGAAAAACTAGATGGCGAAAGAGGCAAAGTGGCAAGTATGTTTATACATGTGGGTAGTCAGTTACCTGTGTGAGCTGGCAGTCTTGAAAGTATGTGCTTTTACATGTGTTAGCTCATTAAATTGCCACAAATAATTTTTTTAGTTGATATTACCCCAGGTTTTCAGAGACATGGAGAAAAAAAGTAGCCATAGGTCATGTCACAAATCAGTGAAAAGGTAAGACTCTTTTCACGACCAGTACTATCTCCCCTATATCAGTCTCTTGCAGGAATGAGTGGAATTTTAGGGGTGTTAGTGGTGTCAAATCCTATATACATCTATGTGGAAATGAAATTAAGTGGGCTTAAGAACAGTTCCAAACCTAAAGAACTATCCCCACAGTGGGGAAAAGTCAAGCTCATTTTAGATGACTAGATTATCTGGGTATTGAATGGTGCACTACTGAATTTGCCAGATTTTTGATGAACTATGAAATTGAAGTGCTTCACAATCCATCATGCTATTCTTTTCCTATTTTTCTCTGACTCCTCAGGAGTGTGTGCTTCTCTTCCTTGGCGTTGTATTGCTGCAATTTTGGGAATCCTATGCTTGATGATATTGGTGATAGCTGTGGTCCTGGGTACCACAGGTGAGTGTCAGTGGGAAGATGAATCATACAGATATTTAATAAGCATTGATAGGTGCTCTTTTAAAAACTTAGACATTCAAAATCTTATTTAATCTGTATCTTAACCCTATTGAATTTGTACTATTGATTCTCATTTTATTTATAAGGAAAGTGAGAGACTGGGAAGTTGTTACACATTTTTATGGTCATACACACACTAGTTCATGGTGGGACCATGATCAAAAATTCAAGAAATCGGTCTCTAAAACTTAACACTCAACTATTTTGCCATACTACATTTCTAGAATAACTAATTTCAAAGTTGCAGAAATCTCAGAATAAGTTTATGGAAAGATACCAATAATGAAATAAATATAATATGGTGCTTACCTTCCTAATGAGACATTCTCTGAGACTATAAATTATTTTATTGTTCTCGTGATATACAGAAGTTGTTTTGCACCTGATCATCTAAATTCCAACAAAAATGTGGTTTGGGAATTTTCATTTTCAAAAATAGAAGAATGACTCTTTCCCTATCATTGTCATTGTTGTTGGCATATGAAGCTCCTTGGAAATCCAATTCAGGGAGTCAATCATCGGAGAATGGCCAGCTTCCACCAAGAAATAAAGAGAACCACCATCAACCCACACAATCATCATTAGAAGAGAGCGTGGCTCCAAACAAGATTCTCACAACCACAGGCAAGGGCAGAGATAAAGGAATAATAGAATTTTGATACAGAAAAGTTCAATTGTTGGTTCTAAGTCTTAGAGAATGGAGGTAAAGAAAAATTTTACATGCATTGATTGCACATTCAAGAGAAACACAACAGCTCAACTTCACTATAATGTGTTCCTGTCATATTACACACACACACACTCAATAATAATATAAATACAATATGCACTTCAGTAAACAATTGTAAGTTGCATTTAAAAAAATAGTAATTTACCATTGGTTCTGTGTTTAGGTCTAAGGAGATTGCTGTAATTTGATGTGAGGAAAAGAAATGTATTCTCTCTTTAAGAAATTGACATTTTAACTTGATATAGTTAGAATAAGAAATGGGATGATGGGAAGAAAAAAGGGAGACAATGAAAGAGGAAAATGGTGCTAAGAATAATGAGGATAATTCAAATGCATTTTGAATTGTGATACAAAATCAAACTTGTTAGATAGATCTAATAGAAAAGTCTTTGAAAATATTAGTTGTTCCTTTTTTCAATCTTATAATTTGTTGATTACATTATAATTTTATACACTTGAGCCACCTCTAATTATAATTATACATTATAAATTATAATTAACTAGATTACATTTTACTCCAGTTACATCTCTGGTTTCACACCTCCTTACCATTTCATCCAATAGCTGAATATGCAAATAAACAGAGATAGTTTCATAATATGAATAATTGTTCATACTTTTTTCATTTGAAAGTTGCAATCTGAGATGAACCATATACGTGTAAAGTAAGTTAGCACCAGTTGATATAGTACTGAGTGACAATTTTGAGTTGATTTACTTCAAGAGTTATCATGGAAGAAAGGGAGTTCTTGAATACATTAGAAAGAATGGAAGACAAGCCAAGAAGAAAAGGAAGGTTGTCGAAAGCATCATTTATAGTTACTCAACTTATTTTAAATTAAGAGATTTTAATGTAATCTCTGCTGTAAGGGAATATCCCCATAGTTTGGACTAAAAATGAAATATAATGACAATTCATTGGTTGTTAACTGTTCTCAAGATAGCAGATGTTTGCACTGTTTTTATGATATGAACCTCATCAAATTTATCTTTTCTTTTTAGGAATTATTTCCAGTTCTTGTCCCTCTCCCTGGATCACACACAGGAATAGCTGTTACCTATTCAGCACATCTTTAACTTCCTGGAATAAAAGCAGAAATCAGTGCTCACTATTAGGCTCTCATCTCCTGAAGATAGACAGCGCTGAAGAACTGGTATTGTAAAAATCAGTTATAATTGTCTGTGCTTTATTTTTCATAGAAAAATAGATATTGCTTATAATCATTTTCCTGAAGAGAAAATCATTTTAATAGCCTCTATTGTAACAGCAGCACATTAAAACAACACATTAAATGATATAAAGTATACTTGTTAAAAATTTGCAAAGTAAATACATCACATATTAAAATGAATTCTTTTCAACATGCTCAAGATTGCAGGACTATAATAATCTGACCAAGACTCATTTTTGTGGGTTTAGATTTCAGTTTTTACATTGGTGAAGTAAAATAGGAAATTCTTATTATGATCATCAAAACTAACAATAGCAAAATAATGTACATCTATAAATACTCTATTTGCAAGATTTGGGGAAAAGCAAAGAGTTTTAAAATGTAAACTTGCTACTATAATGTTCATATAATTTGTAGGAAAAAATATTAAATCATAAATGCTTGGTATTAGCAGAGATTCAGAACGAAACCCATGTGGACACAAAAAGTTCTACAGAAAAAGCAAGATTTGTAGTAAGGCTAGAACTCAGGTGAGCTATGAGAAAGGGTTAATAATTCAGAAATATTCTACACTATAAATGTAAATAATCTCAAACTTCTACCTCTATTTTAACACATTCAATTTTTTGGTTTTTGTTCTCTTTTACATATTAGACGACATTAAAATTAATAGAAAACATATAGCAAAGAAAGAGAATGGAACGAAAAGTCAGGTCTTTACATTTTCCTATAATTACTAGGTTGTGCTATACATATCAACTATTTAATTGTCATTAAATCCCAAGTTACTTATTTATAAAACATGTAATGGGATGAAAATCTTTAAGTTCTAACTCTGTGAAGCATTACTTGACAAAGGTCATATCAATCCACATTTTTACTTTTGTGAAAAGATAATTGCATATTGTCCGTATAAATTGCCTGTAGATTCTGTTGTCCTTGGATTTGATCAGGTAGGGTTGAATTGATGCAGTGCAATTTTAACATTCTGGATCTATACTATATTGGAAAAGCAAATGATAATTACTGAGGAAATGAAAGATGCCTTTTGAGATAGTGGCATTCAAGAACTGGAATTTTTCTCTGGATGAATGCATTCTTTTTTGTTTTATATGCATCCTTCTCTAGTGTGATTCAGCCTTTGGATTTTCAAATCTTTATAAAAAGAGTTTCTCACTATCTCTGTCTTGGTCTATCTCTTATCATCTTTGTCTGTCTTTGTCCTTAGCATGTATTTGTACTTCTATTTCTCAACAGGAATTTATACTAAAGCAAGTGTCTTCCCAACCGGACCACTCATTTTGGATAGGGCTTTCTCGTCATCATCATGAAGGAACATGGCTGTGGGAAGATGGTGCAATGTTCTTTCCCTACTTGTGAGTATCTATCTGGAGAGACAAAGCTTCATTCCTCTTCTCAGAAAGGTGAAAACATGTAAACATTAGATATGTTGGTAACACATAAAAGAGAGATACAAGAAGAAAGAATGTGAGGGAGGGAGAGGAATGAACCAGGAAAAAAGAGAGTATAGAGGAGTTAAGTCAAAAATTTCTGAATAGTCAGTCAATACTATCAACACATATTCATTCCCTCAGCTCTCTTACCAACCAAGTATTCAGTATCAGTTTGAAGTTGATATCAAATGTATCAACTTGGCTAGTAAGTAGTTGTCACTGCTACTTAGTATAAACTGAGATTCTGACCTTGGGCGTTAGACATAGTTCTGTTTGAGTCAATGATTATTTCACCTACTATGTGAAACAGTTTTATACGGAATTTTAACATTTCTGTGACCCTTGTGTCCACATCTAAAATAGCAATAAAGGCAATAAATACCTAATACCCACCTCTTAGGATTTTTAAATAAAAGACATAAAAATAAACTCATCATAATATCTTGCACATAGTAAATATATAATGTATGCTACTACCATTTGTTTTCCAAGTAGTTTGTCATTTTTAAAATCCATTTCACATGAATATGATTATAAATTCTCTTCATTGTGTGCATATTAGTCAAGATTGTCCAGAGAAAAAGAACTATGTAGATCTTGTTGTTCTGTTTTTCTGAAAAACCTTGACTCATAGACAATGAGGGAGAATTTATAGATGGAAATTTATTAGGAGAATTTGGCTCACATGATTTGGCTCAGATTCATTAGGAAGATTTGTTCAATGAACCTGAAAAGTTCCATAATCTGCAATCTCCAAGCTAGACAACAGAAAACCCTGTGTTGATGTGACTCTGCGCAAATTGAAGGATTAAGAGCAGGATCTAAGCTGAGCTGAGATACCTCAGCTAAAACAGTGAGGCATGGAGTTCCTCTTTCCTCCTCCTTTATGTTATATTTAGACCCTCTGTGGTTTGACTGATGCTCACACTGTGGATGGTAGTCTTCTGAGACCATTGATTCAAATGTTAATTTCACCCACAACTTCTCCCTCAAACCCAGTGAGCAATCATGTGCTATCTAGATGTAGACATACTATAATCGCCACGACATGCTAAAATACTCCTCACTGCAATGTCATTGATTTTCTTTCTAATTTTTGCAGAAGATTAAATTATGCTACTCTTCTTAACTTTCTGCTATTGGTATGTGTGCTTCTTTCTTTTTTCAATTTTAGTATGTGCATTTTCAATTTAATTAATTTTCCAAAGAAAGGACTTTAGGTTAGGTTTTGTTGGTTCTCAGTCTCTCTTTTTTCCTGTTTTTTTTTTTTTTTTTTTTTTTTTTTTTTTTTTTTTTTTTTTTTTTTTTTTTTTTTTTTTTTTTTTTTTTTTTTTTTTTTTTTTTTTTTTTTTTTTTTTTTTTTTTTTTTTTTTTTTTTTTTTTTTTTTTTTTTTTTTTTTTTTTTTTTTTTTAGACCAGGTTTCGCTATTTTTGCCTGTGGGACCGCAGGCTCTCGTTGCCCGGGGTACCACAGACTTAAGCGATCCCCACCCTCAGCTTCCCAGGTAGCTGGAATTACAGGCGCACGCCACCATGCCCAGCTATTGTTTTGGAACTAGGTCTCCCTACGGGCCCCAGGCGGGACTTGAACCGTGATCCCTAGCACCGGCTGCTTCATAGGCTGAAGCTTTACAGGCACGAGTCACTGTGCCCCGACCTCCTCTGTATCTTTTAAAAAGTTCCTTTCATTAATTTTGTTTCTCACCTTTATTATTCCCTTTCATCCATTTTTGTTTGTTGAATTTATCATTTTTCCTCTAATTTCTTCTATAGATGTTTGATTTGTGAAATTCATTCTTTTTCTCAAATTTGTGTATTTAGGGCTATAATTTCAATATAATTTTATTGCTATTCAGTTTAAAATATTTTCTAATTTCCATTGTAAGTTGCTATTTGACCCATGGATTACTTAGAAAAATTTTTATTTGCAAAATCTATTTCTAGTTATCCTTTTATGTTTCAACTTCATTCCACTGTGATCCAAGAGGGAGATTACAATTATCTAGTTTTTCTATTTTTCTTCCAAGTTAAGAGAATTGTATTAAAATCTACCATTGTGATATTACTTACAACTCTATAAATGTTTAATTTGATGTATAGAAACCATGCTTTAAACACATATAAATTTGGACCATTGGCATATGGTCCATTACATGCTATTCTTTTTAGAATTCTATCTCTCCCTATGTTCATTTACAATTTAATTCTTTTATTAACCTTTTATTCATTACTGTGGAAATTACAGTATGTATTCTTCATACTGTACCGATCAAAACCTCATTTTGATCAGGCTTTTAAAGTTCTTCCTATACAGTAAAGAAAAATCTTGGAATATTCCTTTACTTTGTTTACTCCCCAATTTGCAAACTATTATTATTGTGTACTTTAATATTGACACATATTTTCCACATCTAATTTTTTTTTAATTTCCTCCACCTTCTCCATATTTTAATATCTTTAAAATTGACATATGTGTTGCAACTGTCAGGACCTTTTACAATCACGGTAGGCGTGAACTGAGTAAGATGAATTTAGTAAGATTAGCATTTCCTTCTACCAGTCAAAGAAAGACACCAAAACAACGTAAGATTATTTAAATTAAGTCCTCCATTTGGGTAGTTTTAGAAAATTTTGGAATTGTGGATTTAGTTATCATGTGAGTATCAGCTTATGATTCAGTTTCTCAGGGAACGTACTTTTTCTTTCTCCCGTCTTCCACCTGCTGGTAAGATGGAGAAAAGCACTCTTCAAAGTTACTCTTCTGCTTGATGCTTTTATTTTTCTTATTCATTTCAAAACAACTATTTCTCAGCTCCAGCAGAGTTTTATATTTAATTCATATCTTGGAGGAATGTATTTTGCAGTTTTCAACTAAATAAACAATACATCAACAGTTGATTGTATATTGTGCTTAGTGAAAATATAATAACAATAGAAAGCAATAAATGTATATTCATGCAGTGATTTCATCTGCATTTATGATTTTCATTGTTTCATATTCTTTAAACCTATTTTAATTTCCATTTTGAATATTTTTCTTAAAAACAAAAGCATATTTCCTTTAGAGTTGAAATTTCAGAGTTGAGTTCTCTGGGTCAGTTTTATAAATACTGAAGCTGTATCATTAGACATCTATAGATTTGGAAATGTGTCTTGTAGGTATACGGTCCACATGTTCTTTCTTCTATTTCTTTCTCAATGATCTAAAAATATTTTCTTTGACTAAAAAAACTATAGATTTGTAGATTCATTTTCTCTCAGCTATCCAAAAACAATGTTTTTTTGTTTGTTTGTTTGTTTTTTTATTGCTATTCCTTGAAAGGTCATATGTTTGAAGAAAATGTATGTTTGAATGTGATGCTTTTTTTTCAGTTTGAAAAAATTCTTACAATTGTTTTAAATGTTGCCTTCTCACTGTCTTATTTTCCTTCGGAGATTTCAACTACATGCATATATACTATTTTACAACATACTGCATGCCTCATTTCCTCCTCTATTTTCACATTTTTTCTCTTTTTGCTTTTAACTAGGTATTTACTTCTCATATTTTTTCCAGTTCGTTAACTTTTCTTCATTTTTAGCTAATGTACCATTGAAAAATCCCATTAAATTTCTAATTTCACTTAGCAAATGTTTCACTTCTATAATTTCAACTTGATGTTTTCTCTAATCTACTATCACTATTTATAATTTCCAGCTTTCTTCCAGCTTTCTCAATATTGTCTTTACTCCCAGAATAAGAAAGGTCATTTTATTATCTGTGCTTGATAATTCCATTGTCTTACAGTTATACATACCTGTTGTAGGCCATATTTTTCTATTTTTCATTGGTATTGATTTATTTTCTTACTTGATGATTTTTTAATGTACTTAGCATTATATCATAATTGCTTGAGAATTAAAGTTTACAGAGTGACTTTTCATATGTTTCTGGCAGACACCACTGTGTACAACCAATATAAACTGCTGAATATTACCACATGTTGATGTTAACAGCATTTAACTTTCACAAGTCAAGCACACAGATTTTGTTTTTTAGTTTTTTAGTTTTTTTTTTAAATGTCTCAGACTTTCATTTTTACTTATTTTTTTATTGCTTTGCTTACAAAGCTTGTGTTTGTAGGCATGGTCCTCCCCCTCCCCCCCTCCTCCCTTTCTCCTGGTTCCCCTCTGGTCACTCCAGTTCCTTTGTCATCATTAGTTGTTGGTTGATGACTGGTCTGTTGGTCTCTGTGTTCTTTCTGAAGCACTGTCCTCCTGGGTAAAGTCCTGCATTCCTGGGGGACTTCAGACCAGGTTGATCTCCATGACAGTCATGATTCCATGACAGGGCTGATCTCCATAACTGTCATGACTCCATGACAGGGCAGGTGGCCCTTCTGAACACGTTGGTGAACCTTCTGTCAGTCTTGTGTGTGAAGTGGTTCTCCCCATTTTTTAGCTCTGATAACTGGCTTTAGGAAACCACTTCCCAGGTGTTGGCTATGGGGGAGTTTTCCAGTGGGGACAGATCTTAGCTGGTGGTTGGTCTGGCTCACTCCCCACTTTTAGATCACAATTCTCTGTGGGCCATTGTTACTTCTTTGTGTCTTTGCTCCCCATTTGTGATGGGGGAGCTCCTTGCTCACCTTGAAAGTGTCTCTGGATGGGGAATTTAGCCCCAGCACCAGAAATGTTGTCAATGTTCTTCACTCTCTTCCACAACTGTCTTGTATCATGAGTTACAATCATGCTCTTTTTGGGCAGGTGATGGGTGAGTTCAGGACCTTTATTTCTTTGTCTCTTCTAGTATATCTGTATCTGGGTTGTTGTTTTTCTTGTTCAACCCGAGGAATGGCAGAGGTGGGAATAAACTAGAGGGGGAACAGCACTCCTCAGTCCATACCCTGACTGCACCCTCTGTGTAAGAGCGTGCACCCTTCCCAAAGCCTCCCCTCCAGGCTGCCAGAATTTATTTTATTTTTTAAAGAACATTTTATTTTATTTGTCTATTTATTTGTGGTTGGCATTCATTTAATGCATGTATATTGTAAATGAAATATAATATAAATTAATATACTAAATCATTAATGAATGAATGCAGACAATTAAGTAAAAAATATTAAGCAAAATTGCCAATAAGTTACCACATTGACAGGTTGATATATAAACTATTAAAACTATATATCTTCAGATGCTCATAATAACTTGAGAAGCCTAAGTGAACTTTTAAGAAGCTGAAAATTAACCACTTTTTTTTTTACTTAAGAGCCGATCTTAATGACCTTGATCAATTTGTTTAACTTCTTGTCTCTTTTCTTAAACACATGTAGAAGAAAAATGTAGTATTAACTCAGAAAAAATAGTTGGTTTCTGTGGAATGTTAAAAAGTTGGTTTATATTACTTTAAATTTATGTGGCACTTGATTGTTGATAAAACAAGTGAAAGCAGTATCTTATGTAATTATTTTTCAAGCAAATGACAGATTTTATTTTTAAGATACATTTTATAGCTCTTTTTATAGCACTTGTTTGTCTCAAGTTATCTTGGTTTTTTTTTAAGCATACAACTAGTGAACTCTTTTTAAAATCAGAAGAGTAGATCCAAATGAATATTTGGTTATATTACTGCTTCTTGGTTTTCTGGATGACAGTAAGTTAATCTTGCTGTATCTATACCCCAAAATGCTTGGACTTGGAGAAAAAACTTTACAGAGCGCTGTCAGATTCTTCCTGAAGGCTGGATGAAAACTGTTTTATGCTCTTAGTCTAGTCATTTCTGCAGATTTATTTTCTCAGTCCTCCAACTTTGAGGTTAGGAAGAGATAGATAACCAAGAACAGTTCCAAGCTACAGCTCTTGTACCTAAGTTCAGTGATGGACTTTGAATGTGACTAATTAACACTGTTCCTTCAAGAGACTGGAAAGCAAATAGAACACTCACCCAGGACAATTATTGTAATTGTCTATCATTGTATTGTAACTTAATTCTGCCTTTGAAAAATATACAGGGTTTTTTTCAGATTGAATTCAGACACTATTTGGTTTAAATCTAGCTCCTACTGGTTGTGCATTGCTTGATGTGATATTTCTGAATTTCAACTTTTTTCTCTGAAATGCAAATAAAAATGTATATTTTTATAGATTCTAATGAAATTAAATAAAATGTATGAAAAACAATGTGTGTGTGTGTATTTTTCCTCCTGTCATCAAATGGCCATGGCATGTGTAATTCTTCTTTAGTCCTAGTTCACCTATAATAATTTTATTTGTTCTGCTCCTTATAATTAAATAAATATATTTATACAAATATATATGTACAATTTCACTAAGCTGATATTTTATTTTATAACTATACTCTTTACGTATATTTAGGTAAAGAAAATATAAAAAGAACTTTCTACAGGCTATTGCATGGTTTTTCTTTTTTTTCTCAGAAGCTTTACTTTGTGCTACTAGCGATAATTCTTTAAAAATTATGAGTCATTTTTCTATCTTGATTAATAGGCTATTTTGTTGACCATTTGATCATTATGATCTAAATCAATCAATGTTGCTTTCCCCAAAATATAGACAGTTCAAAAGATACAGACACCTCAGTAATTCTTTTCACCAATATCCTTACCAATGTATTTCAGCGTTGTGTAGATAGTGGAATAATAGTCCTTATGCTTGTTAAGCTTACCTCGTTGTATTTTATTTTAACAGGTTTCAAGTTACAAGCACAGAGACCCAAGAAAAATTAGCTCATAATTGTGTATGGATTCATGTGTCAATCTTCTACGACCAGCTCTGTAATGTATCTTCATACAGTATTTGTGAGAAGCAGTTGTCAAAATAATGATGTGTATGTAGAGGAGGACCTTGACATAGAGCTAAGAAGAGCTAAAATATTAAGGATGTTAGAAAACAAAAAAGAAACAGAAGTCAAAATGACCACTGAAATTATCAAGAAAACTCAGAACTTTAATGTTCACTGAGTAAAAGGATGGCATGTCTGTGACTTGTGCATCTATGAACTCTATTGGTAGGTCAGTGTTATGTTCTAGCTAATAGAATTCTACACATAAAACCAGGAGGCTGAGCTTGAATTTACAATCTACCCCTGACTAAGTATTTAGCGGGGATTAACCACAAATCCTTGGTACTCATGGAAATCTTAATTTTGGGTTATACCAGAGTTATTTTTTGTCTTCAAAACATGTCACTGGAATATAGCTGGTGGGTGTCTATGATTGTCTGTTTCCAGTAGTAAATCATACACAGACAAAAGACAAAATATACTTTTGAATAGCTAGATGAAGAAATGAAATAAAAAAGCTTCTTGAAATTATAGTTACTTTATTTGCTTTGTCAATATGACCATGATTGCAATCAAAATCCCATTAAAGAGTCGCAATTCTATCTTGTTTTCTCAGCTAAATAATGCAGAGTGTCAGTACCTTCTATAGTAAAATCTAGTAAATGTGTTATTGTAGAGAAACCACTCTAAAAGAAAGATTTTTGTTTTTAAGATGCTACCAATCAAATAAAGTTCTGGTAACAAATATAAAACATAGCCAATTTATTGACAGAACTAACTTTTTGAATGCATTGCTTTTCATGATCATTTTGGCAGTTTTCAATAATCTTCAGCAGGCCCTGTAAAATTGTATAATTGTAACATAACTGTATTGCCACATATAATGAGTTGTTTAGAATTTTCTCAAATTTTCCCATTGGTGCTGTTTTTATTTCCAGTGGGAATTTCCATGTTATTGGAAGGTATTTACAGCCTTTTTAGCTTAACTAATATTTATTAATGAAGAAATTGCATCACAGTACTTGGACTGTTTACTTTAAAATGACTATTTTGATGTTACATAAGTTTCACTCTAATAAAGAAAAAAAAACTATCAAAGAAGTTTTAGCCTCAATGTTATGTGTTGTGTGTAACAAACCCTTGTAATTTGACCTCTTACCCCCAAATAATGATGCATTTGGCATTGACCAAAAAATAGGTATAGTGTTGAACAATAACTTTGGAATTAAGCATTTAAGAAAATTTAAAAATTAAGAGAAGACATTTGTAATAAAGTTTTAATTGCTGTCTTTTATTATACAAAGGTATGTTGTACCTATCTACAAAATAGTGTGGAAAGAGGTACTCCTAATTTAAAGAAAAGGTATATTAAGCTGGTTAAATCATTAACTTTAGGGACAGGGTTTTAAAGAAAAGGGGGTATTTCAATATCTCATTTCAGGTTTCATTGGTTCCTTCTGGGTTCCCAGGATGGAGAAGAAGGGTTAAAGAGATTGTGATGATCAAGGAAGATTATTCTTGATGCTAAATGTGCAGCTGTACATACATCTGGGACAGACCTGGCTAAGCACCAGTAGTGACATACCTTAGAGTTAAAAGCATGAATATGAAAAAAATCAATGGTGTCAGATGATTGCTCTGGGCTGTTCAAGCAGCACTGTACCTGACCTATTTATGACGTTTTTACCTCAGTTTAAATGGAAATGTGTACGGGAAGAACAGAAAGCTTTTTCAAGACACAGAAAATGGGGAAATAGTGTCAGCTGAACAAATATAAAGGATAAATTCAAGATGAGATTTGCTCATGCTAGGGGAAATACATTCAAAGGGTCACTACTGCCTCTTTTCTTAGTTATTGCAATAATTTCCAGTTTATTGACCTCTATTCTTATGCCATTATAATTAATTTTCAAACATAGCAGAGTGATACTGTTAAATGTAAAGCAAAACATGTTAGCATTTTACTAAAACTTATTTTGACATCCATATATCTCAGAATAAAAAATAAGAAATAAAACAAAAAAAATTTATAATTGTAGGACCATAAGTATGTTCCCTTTTACAACTTTGTGCGAATCTACTTTTCTCCTCTTCAGTTATCCTGTTTAGGGGAGTGGCATCTCTGTTATTTCTCAATCAGAGCTGGCACACTTCCACCTTAAGGCCTTTGAGTTTCCTGTTCCTTTTACCCAAGTGACTCTTAGGACACTATTCTATCGCAAACAGTGCTGCAATAAACATAGGAATGCATATATATTTTCTTATTACTGTTTACATTTAGGAGTAGATACCTAAGAAAGGAATTGTTGGATTGTATGGTAGACCAATTTTTAATATTATGAGGAACCTCCATCCTGTTCTCCATAGGTGCTGGCCCAGTCTATATTTCCACCGCAGTGTAGAGCTCTTTTTTCTCCACATCCTTGTCAACATTTGTTGCTTCCAGTTTTTAACTATGGCCCAGTCTCACAAGAGTGAGGTGGTACCTCACTGTGCTTTTGATTTACAGTCCCCTGATGATAAGAAATGATGAACATTTTTTCCCATGTGTTTGTTGGCCACCTACGTGTCTTCTTTGTGTCCATTTAGCTCTTCTGCCCATTTTTTGATTGGTCTCTTGTTTTCTATTTGTTGAGTTTTATGAGTTATTTGTAGATCTTGGATATTAGCTCCTTAAGACAAATAGTTTCACACTGAGGTATCCAAGAATCTGAAAAGATAACCCACAATAAACAAGCATTCAATTTTTTGTGTTATTGCTTTTAAAAATAATTTATTATTTTTTTCAAAAGTCAACTTTAAAGCTCAAGTAGCAAAAAAAAAAGTTCATGTAGGTTGTTTGGTCACAGTTATTAAGGAATGTTCTTGAGTAACTAAATAATTGAAGTTGGGAAATTGTTTTAAGTGTTAATCATTAGAATCATAATTATCAGTAACTCCTACATTTTTTCCCCTTAACCCCAAGGGATAAAATTTCTAATATTCTAGTGCCTGTTTCATTCTTATTTGTACTTCACCTCATTATCCCTTTAAAATTTCTATTTCCATCTCCCCTAGATGTTAATTAACAAATATTAGTATATCAATTAATTTTATTAATATAATTAATTGCATAATTAACTACTATAACTAATATATAATTAAATATAATTGTTACTAGCATAATTAACTGCTATATTCTGATATATTAATCCAATGCAAATGACCAAAGAACTTTTGATTTACTACTTCTTCAAGGCTTTATGTAAGAGAAAGATCACTTTAGGTTTATTTAGAATAACTTGATGAACAATTCACAGCTTGAAGTGCATAATGAATCCACAATGTATCCCTTCCTGATTCATCATTTACAGGGCCAGAAACCCAACGTTAGACTATTTCAGACACTATATTTAGTATACCTAATTTTTCCCAGTTGGCTCTCAAAATCTGGAAAAGTGTTAGTAGAATAATATAATTCTAGTCTATTGATTCAGGAAGTACTTGGGGCCATTTACTCAATTTTTTCATTCTCTTCTCTCCCTTAGTGTAAGAAATTAAAGAAAAAAATTTCACCTGACTTCCAAAAGTCACATGTGCTTAGTAGTAATTCTAGAAGTCCCAACTTTCAGTAAAATGTATAATAGTTCATGACCATGATGTACCAAGCATGCTGTAATACAATGTCAAATTATGTCTGAGTTATATGAAAAAAAAAATCTCTGAATTGATAACAGGTGAGCACTTTTGAGGCTAGTTATGTCACTCATGAACTGTGTGCCTTTGTTCTAGTCACTTCATCTGGCTGACTTCCATCTCCCTTTCTGAAAAATGAAAGAATAGAGTCAGAATATCCTCCAAAGAACCCGTGACACGGGCATTCCAAGGAGAAGATGCTTTATCCTATGTCCTGGAGAAAGGAAGGGGCTGATCTGAGGGTGTCTTCTCTTTTCACAAAGCAGTAGAGACCATGACTCTAGCTCAGTGACTCAGTGAGTGCGTGATGAGTAAGGACCTGCCAACATCCGTCCCTTTGACAGATTACTGCCCTTCAGAGTCTGAGGGGACCACTGAACAATTGTTCAGCTGCCTTCTTGACACCGTAATTACTACACAGGAAGTACAAACAGATGAACAAAAAAAATTCCAGGACAACTCCTTTCATAATTGTTCAGACAGAAACGGCCCAAACAGAAAACACATGTGATTTCCCCTCCGTCTGCCCAGTTTGGCATTCAGAGCACAGGCTCACAGAGGAGGGCCGGGCCTCTCCAGGCAGGAACTGGATCCAGAGGCTTCCCTGATCATTTGCTGAGAGAGAGAGGGGCCCTAGGAATGCCTTTCTGTGGCTCCCTTCAGGATCGGACTCACGGTGGCCGACTGACTTGGGACAACCCCACGAGCCCTTCTCAGCCTCATGCCCGCAGGAGTCGGGATGAAGGCCAAGTACAGCAGCACGAGGGACATGCTGGATGCCGATGGGGACACCACTATGAGCCTGTATTCTCACGCCTCTACTACGACCCAGCAGCCAGAGACTGGGCACACAGGTACTGGTCTCCCAAAGCGCAAATAGAGACCTTGAGAAAAGCATGAAATGACCCCCGTCTCCTGGGAATATACACGATGCAGGAAAGAGGGGAAGAAGGGCTTAGGATTTGCAGGACTGTGAAACTGCTTTTTACAACAGGTGGGCCACATATAGAAGCATCTATACTGTACTGAAAACTAAACGCAGTATAGTTGGTGATTGCTTTTCTCCTTTTTTCCTTATATTGCTGGCTTAGGGGTTTGCAGTTATATGTGCTGTTTTTACTTAACAGGATAGTGGACTGAGGTGATCGTATATGTGCAAATTAGATTTATAGAAATTATGTATTTGCTAGTATTGAAGATACGTCAGCCCTGTATTTTGTTTAGTACTTTTGCATCTGCAGTTGTGAGGTCCTGGGGGAGTCCTGTCAACATCAGGGATTTGGTTTCACCAATGGTGAAGCGAGGAAGATGAAAACAAATGTTTTCTAGGTTCTTTCAGTTCTGAAATGTTACTGTGATGATCTAAGTAGTGGTTTCATGTGCAGTTATATCCTGTTTCTACTCCATGTGCTTCTGTTGATACCCATAATTCCACTGAGATGACTGAACAAAAGTTTTAAAATACTTGATTTTAGTTCCATTTATTTTCTATCTTATGTATTTATTTTCAATTATTCACCCTATGACATAGTTATAAAACATGTTTTTGTGCACAAAAAATTCACACACATAAAGAAGGAACTTAACTCCTGGGTAACTCTTCCAATCTCTGCCAGAAATGTAACTTGAGTTGTAGTGAAAAAACATCACATTGAGATATCAGTAAGTCCAGGTTCTGATAACAAATATGTCTTTACTAACTTCATGCTTGGACAAATTGCTTGAGTATTCTGGGACCTACAGCTTCTATAAAATATTGAGATGTTTTGCTTGTATATTATTATTTTGAGGACTTTATATATATATATTAATTTATATCAACCTGACATCATGTAATATGAATAACAAAACCTCTCATTTTTTGTAATTGTTTTACTTTTATTTTTTATTGATTGATTTTATAAGTTTTATTTTTATTTTTTATTGATTGATTTTAATGTGTATATGTAAAGAATAACAACTATTTAACAGTTCAGTTGACATAGCTATCAACATGACATATTAACTCTGGTGTCTGAAATGTTTATATATTTTAAAAATTTTTTCATTATATATATTTGCTTTTAATGAAACATTTCTTTAAACCCTTGTTAAATTTTTTTTTGACAGTATATGATTTCTCCCGATATTGTCTCCCTAGAAGTAACCACTCACTAGATATGGTCATTATTGCTCTCTTACCACTAAAGTACACATAGTCCCTCCCCACCAGTCCATTGTGCCCTCCCACACACATCTCTTCCTCCCATATAGCCTTCTCTTTCTCCTTTTCTATCTTCCTTTCCTCTTTTGGGTACTTCAGATCTGTGGTCAACTTCCAAGGGAATAAAACCCTTCCTATAAGATGGTGAGGAACGTGAAAGTTGATCTGCTAAAGACCTTTAATCAAGTCAAAAAATGTACTACTTGGTAAGCCTTTTGACTACACCATAGTTTTGGTAAACTATTAGGGAATGGTGGGAATTTCCAGTCTCCTTGATATGCAAAGTAGAGATGTCAGTTTATGTAGCTACCTGACTTGTGTAAAGGGAAATGTTTCCTCCAGAATATCTTGTCAAGAGTTGGCTCTTAGGATTATGGTCTTAGTGGCTTCTGTATAACTTCATTTTTCACCCTTGACTACAGCCAGGAATTCTCACAAGGATTAGAGACCAGCATAATCAGGAACAGGCTGTACAAGTACATTCTGCTGAGATTGGAGGGTGTGGAGGGAGGTGGAACAGGATAGAATACTAACTAAAACATCTGGCAGCCTTTTCTAAGAAAAGGAATTTGAACAACTAAGAGTAGAGGTTACAAAAAGGTGTCTTGGAGGCAAACATCTGAAAACAGTTATCTTCCCCTCTATGTAAGACTTTTTGCTTTCATTTTTTAAATAATGAAAATATTTACAGAACTGTTTCTATAAAAATCTAATTCTTTCTTAATAAAATAGACCTGTAATAAGTTTACTGTTAAAAATAACAACAAAAATCATGCTGGGAATTTTGACTATGCAGACAAATCAGATTCAACATCATGTAGCACAATTATGGCAGGAAATTATTATTTTTTTAATTTTAGAAACAAAAAATAATATGTATTCTTTTTAAATATTTTTATTATATTTAGTATAAAATTTATGTCTATGTTTAAAACAGTTCAACAGTTGAGAATGACACAGTGTTTGAGGACATGATGTTAAATATAAGGCACTTCTTTATCAAGACACTTAAAGACATAACAATGACTAAAATAAAGTAAACTCTAATATAATTCCTAGCAAGCATTAATGTGGTAGGTTTTGTAGTAGAAACATTTATGTAGTACCAGGGAGAGCATGATCACTTTTATGGGAGAAGAGTGGAAGAGATAGGGAAAGTATGGAGAAACAGAGTGATGATTGAGTTGAGCTGAATTGAAAATGCTCTATGTGGTATGGAATCAGTATCGGGGGAGTATTTAAGGGATGCTACAAGCTGAGAGATATATAAGAGGAAAGTCATGGTGACCTCAAATGCTCTGTTTCCACACAACTATAAGTCATTCGTGACTGAGGAATAGAATTGGAGGGGAAAGCCTGAAGAAGAAATGTTTGGTGATTTGAGAATCTATTATATTAAACTGAGGTGTTTTGATTCCATTCTACTTGATTTTATTCAGTAGGGAAATGGGGTGAGTGAAGGATTTAAATAGAATAACACTATCAAGCCTGAGTTATTTATTGGAAGACCATTTAGGCTGCAATGAGGAGAATGGATTGAAAGAGTACAAAACTAGATGAAAACTATACCAAGGTTTGGCTCTAGTCTAAGCATGAGATTAAGAGAAAGAAACTGAAATAGCATCAGGATAAGTTGGAGAAATCTGATGTGAAATATATTTGGGAGCAGAAATCAAAGTGACTGATGACCTATGAAAAGACAAGGAAAAGGAAAGCATGAGAAGACTGGGTTCCTACTGATATTGTGTGGATGATGTTGCCATTTCCTATGGTAGAAAAGACAGGAGAAATAGAAAAGATGACAAAATACATTTGAATTTAAGATGCTTGTGAGAGAAGAAAAATGCAGTTGGATTTCCTAAAAGCACATGAATATACTACATGGGGTTGGGGTATAGATTCCAAGCTACATGTTTATTTAGCATTTAGGTGTGAAAGTGAGTGAAATCTCTGAGGAGAATATGAAATGAAATAACAAAAGAACAGAGACATATGCCAAGGGGAAAATTTTAGGAACAAAGATTCTAGTAAGAGTTACTGAGGTAGAAAAGTAGAGTGATCAAAGTAGGATCAGGAGGGGGAAGCATCTAGAAAACCAAGAGAAAATAGCTTCAAGAGAAATTCAAATGTCAGTGCTAGTGAACAGTAAATTTCTAAAATAAAAACCAGTAAATGTCTCAGAGAGTTCAAGTTAGAAACTGTATAAAAATAATTTACTGTTTTAGCATTAAGGAAGAAAACAGATTGTTGATAATTTTTAATAATAGGAGGTTGACAAGAACTAATATTTAAGAAGGAAAATAAACTATTTAAGATATTTTCTTCCTCTCTTGAAGAAAGTGACCGCAAAAGAGAGTGAGGTGACTGAAAAGTTGAGTGCTTCTTAATTATTTTTTAAAGTATAGGGATTGTAGTTTAAGAAGAAATACATGGAGAGCACTTTACAGTAATATCTGAAGAGAGAGAATTAATTAACTGATTAAAAACCTCTCCTGGAGACCAAAGGCAATCCTATCAACACAGTATAAAAAGCGTTTCAAGCAAACAAGCAAATCCTTGATTAATAAATTCAGATTCCACTTTGCCTCTACTCACATCAATTATAATGTTCTTAAATTTTCCCTAAATGTTTAGCTTCATTTCCTCAACTGTGACATAAACCTTTATTACAGAGTCATGGCATAAATCACTTGTAGTTGAATCAATAGATTAAAAACTTCTGTAGAAACTTTGCCTCTACTCACATCAATTATAATGTTCTTAAATTTTCCCTAAATGTTTAGCTTCATTTCCTCAACTGTGGCATAAACCTTTATTACAGAGTCATGACATAAATCACTTGTAGTTGAATCAATAGATTAAAAGCTTCTGTAGAAATATCACACATTATGAGCTAGGCACTGAGAAGACTCTGGTTTTAGATACTTAAAGAAGTGGAAGGAATCATTTGAATTGACACTTATAAGAAAATGTTATGTCCTAATGCTGAATATATGTCAGAAGTCACAGATGGAATTAGGAATGGAAATGTTACTGTGTCTATTTACATGCATAGTTTTGAACAAGCTGACATTGAACCTGGATCTATAAAACTGAGTACAAGTTTTTCAGGTAAATGATGGCAACCCTGGGGGACCAAGTTCTCCATTGTGAAGACCACATGTGGGAAAACTAAAACATAGCATTAAGAACTTGCCTAGTACAGATAAGAGGTGCAGGCATTGTTGCCTTTTATGGTACGGTTTTAGTAGGAGGAGACAGGAAAGTGATGTTTTTTCTATACATACCTCCTTATTCTTTGCGATATTTATCTCACTCCTTGACCTATGCACACCTCTTTCTAAATATGTCTCAGAGACAGACTAGAAGTTCTTTTCCAAAGAACAAAACCACAAGAAAGCCAAGCCAAATTGAAGCCCCTCCCAGGCAGCTTATTTTTCTTATTTTAGTGCAGGGGTAGTCCCTAGAGAGAGACCTCATTATGATCGAGGGCACTTGGAATAAGACTCAGAAACATTAAACCCATGGTTAGAAATAAAAATAACTAGAGGGAAAAGAGCATCAAAGAGAAAGAAACTATGAAATGTTCAATTCTGTTGTCTTTTCATCCTGGAAACCTGATGTCTTAAGGAATGGCCATGACTGCTGGAGAAACTTCCTGAGGTTCTGATCCCTGAATTTTCATATGAGACAGGGAGGAACTGAAGAAAGAAGAATGGAACTGGGGGTGGGGGAGAAAAGGATAGGTGGAAGAGGAGGGCAAGGGGTTTAAAGGGTGGAAGGAGAGGGATGGAGGAGGAGGAAGAGAAAGAAGAAGAGACTGAAAGAGGGAGGAGAGGGGAAAAGGAGGAGGAAGAGGAGTGAGAATGTAAGAGGAAGAGATGGAGGAGGAAGGAGAGGAAGTGAAAAAGGGGAGGGGAGAGAAAAAGGCATAGAGAGGAGGGGAAGGAGGAAGGGAGGAAGAAATGGAGGGGAGAAGGAGAGGGAAGGAGCAGGATGAAGAAAAGTTGTGTTTAGCTAAGTCTGCCCTCTGCTGACAGAAATATTGCTGAAAGTTCATGGATTTTTAAAAACTGACCTGTAAAGTTTAATTTTAGATAGCCTTCCATGCCTCTAAATATCAGATGGATTTTAGGTAATATTACCTTGTCATTATTTCAATCTTCATTCTTTGAAATATGTGTTCAGCACTTACATGCCATGCTATTTTCAGTATTGAAAAATAGTGATCAAAATAGACAAGGTCATTGTTCTAATGATATATATATAATATTGTATTGTATTATATCTCAAGGGAAAGAGAGACAAAGACAAACAAGATCTGTGAAAATATTACTCAATGATATTATTTAATAAGCATACTGACTGGAGTCACTTGCTAGAGATGACTTGGAATTCTTCTGAGGATGTGCCCATTCAGCTGAAAGATGAGGGGCAGAACAACTAACACTCCATGTGAGGTGAACTGATACAGGAGCACAGCAGTGCTAACATAAAGATCAATCCTTTTCAAAGATAAACAGACACTACCACATAGAGCATTTGAGTGAGGGGAGATATTTCTGTTGCAGGCAAATTCTGATCCTTTGCCTGCCACATGCCAGGAAGCTGAAAAAGGCAGGGGACAGGAACTGACTTTAATGTGAGCTTTTATCAGATCAGTCAGCAAATATGAGAAAAGCAAGCATAGTGCTCCAAAGAAATGGTTATAAGAGCATATCTCTAGCTGACTGTTATATAGTGAGTTAAACAAAGATAGCTAATTATCAGTTAATTTCTCTCCATGCAGTTAACAACTTCTGGGAATTTTATGATGTTATCTCCCTGGCAGCTTCCCATCCGCTGATATCTAAATTGAAAGCACTTCAGTCCTCCTGGGTCAGTCAGTTTCAGACACAAATGGCATCCATCACTCTTCCTGGCAACTTCAGTACTGGGATGTGACCCAGAATGAAGAGGTCACAGGTCAAGTGATGACTCTGTGCAACTTCTAAACTATGCACTTTTTATTCCCTCCCTAGCCCCTATGAGTTTAATCAAGGGAAGAGAAGCTAAGTTAGGTATAGATGAAAAGATTCTTGTATAATTTTATTCTAAGTTCAATAAAATTAACAGGAGTTTTTAAAGTGGGAAGTAGCAAAACCAAATGTACAGTTTTGAAAAACAATTTTTGGGGTGAAAATTTGGGATTTTATTCTTAATAAATTGTAATGTAAACCATTGACAATTTTATATAGGAAATGATTACTAAAGCAAAAATACTTCTAAAATTGCAACAATGTCAGTGTCATTTTAACTTTCCATCACATATTGTTCCATAGGATAACCATCCTATTTCCTACTCCTACATCTTATTTGTTACCCCATACCCTATTTATGAGGGATGTCTGGCAAAAACCTTTGGGCCTAAAGTATATCATGTAGAGGAATTTGCAATAAAGGAGATGGATTTATGTGTTTTTAACCTTTCTGTTTTAGAATTCCCTTCAGTTCCCAATAAAATGAATGTTACAGGTCACAAAGAGATCAAAATTTGTTTGAATGTTTTAGTTGCTTTTTAATCACAGCATTAGATGCTTCTAGGCCTGATGGGGAGGGAGGATCTGCCTTGGCCCAAAGGGAGGCCATCTAGATCAATAGACTTCCTAAGTGATGGTTTTGCTCATGACTTAGCAGAAATTCACGTTTATAGTAGGTAGGTAGACTGGAAGGCATGACTCAACAGAATCTCTAAATTGCTTGAGGCAAGCTAGCAGGCCTGGGCAAGAGGAGGATGATGCTATAGTTTCTTTTCAAATTACTGAACTGGTATAGATTTGAGATAGCATGGGTTCATCCTTGAGAAGTTGATGGTCATGTTTCTTTATCATCTGACTTTGAAGAGATAGAAGTCAAATGCACTTACAAAATCCTGACCAAAGAGCAATTTTTTGCCAAGAAATTCCCCAAAAGAAACAGTAAAATGATAATTTCTCATTATTGCTAATTGATTTACTTTTTAGAAAAAGCCATGAATGTGGAAGTTGATGTGGCAGGGAAAACCTGAGAGAGGCTTCGTTCCCAAAAGTAGCAACAAATTTTCTCTCATTTCTGAGGTGAAAAATAACTTCTTATAGACTTTTGTCTAGAATAAGACATTTTCATGCCTTAACTTCCATGTCTGTCACAAACTGCATTTCCAAAAAAAAAAGTTATACAGACAACCATATCAACACAATGGTAGTACAAAATGCAGGGTAAAGTGGGGGCCGGCAGTGTGGGTGGAAAGGATAGAATAGGTAGAGCTTTAAAAATAATCCAACTGAGATAAGTAAGAGTTGGCCGGGAGTCCTGTGGTGACATTTCTGGGGACAGAAGGGGGTTATGTATCCTCTGATTATTATTGTCCTGCATAATTTTCTCCTTCCCAGAACCATCTCCTCTTGCTGGCTGCTGACATAGATCCAAGAGGAAGGAGCCATCAAACCCTGCCTATTTTTTTGTCTTGTTCCTCTGCAGAGCCCCAGCCTCCCTCTTTAGTTTGGCGTCCAGTGGCCCTGACCTCTCTGGCTTTGTGTTCCATGCTGCTGATTGGCCTTGCTGCCCTGGGCTTTGTGTGTAAGTCTGCACTCTGACTTGGGGGAGGAGGCAAGTTTTGTCTAGAATAAGAAATAATCATTATGGATTCTTTTCTAAATGTTCATTCTGGAGCCTGGGTTAATTCAGTATATTTAGTTCTGATACACCTATTTAAATGCTGAGTCCTGAAACAAGCATCAAAATTGCTTGCCAGCTAGATTTTAACATTCTATTTGAGATAAGGTTTTGTTTTTTTTTATATATCAGCATTTAAAATCAGCAATTTTCAATGACTGTGCACTTCAGTCCTCTTTCATTCCACAAGAGTGTTATAGCTGCAGTGGTTTTTGCTTAGTATGTCTGATTCAGTAGGATAAAATATAGGGAAGAGATTTCACTTATAGCCTACCCTATCAGTAGAAAAACAGGCCAGGTCCTTAATCACTAGCATATATTTTTAAAAAGTCCAGGATTTTACAGAACTATTTTGCAAAAATATGTGAGAAATCACAGAAAGGAAAAATGTGCATTAAAAAGTCACTTGAAAGAAAGAGTAGGTAAATTTACTTCTGTTGGGGTACAAAAGAAGTCATTCCATTCCCCCCTGGTACATCCCCTTAATCACAACAGTATGAGATAGGTTAGCAGAGGGTAAACAATCAATTTAATAGCATATGTATGGAGAATTTATATGATTGTAACTTCCAAAGAATAATGGAGCAGACTAGGAATATTTATTATGCATTTAAAGACATGGGGTTTCAGAGACAGAGAGGGAAAGACTTCACTTAATGGACAAGAAAGGCATGACTTTATTTGATGGAAAGAAGGGCATGACCTCACCCTTTTTCTAAGAGTAAAATGAGATTCTTAGGTTGAGAGAACATGTTAACTGACAAAGCGTAAGGAGACACCCAAACTACTTTCTTCTAGGTTGTACCAGAGGAAGCAATGCTTAAGAGGACAAAAGTTTAAGACAAGATGATTTCTTGAAATATGGGAGATTGAGTGAAGGACTTAAGCAAGAACAAAAACTTCTAGGCTTCAGGAGTCTCACTGCTCTTAACTCAAAGCAATCTGTATTCTTAGATAATGGTAAAAGGCCTCCTGAAACTCACAGTCTTGATTGACCCAGACTAGTTTCCAAACAAAGGTGATAAGAGGCCAATCTGACCCTTTTTGGGAGATTGACCCCACTGTTGGGATAGAGATCCTATGGCAATCTTTCTTGAATTTTAAAGAAGGTGGTTTAAGGTAAAAGGCCACATAGAATAGATTTTAACTCCATAAATTGAGTTTTAATGAGAAATTTTTGAAATTTTAAGATTAAAAACATATATTCCTTAGTGTTTTTACTCTGAACCCAAAACCATTGCTTCATTTTCATATAATTGTTGTTTAGCAGTTATAATTTTTTCCCTGGATACAAAACAGCTCTCATAGTTCTTCAAGAATTTCATTTTTAGGTTCAGTTACTGTATTTTAAACCCAAGTGGGAAATTTTTATCCAAGTGATAGTAAAGAAGCTAATTGTCTTCAGTGAGCATAACTGAAAATATTTACAAATATAAAAATGATAATATGACCATTAATGACTAAGGATAGCAATTTATGGTACTCTGTCAATACTTAACACAATGATCAATAGATAAAAAATATATATGGTTTTAGGTTGAATAATCGTTTGAAAGGATACACGAAATGCATATTGAATAAATATGGTTTAAGGGATTCATTCTTGTTATGATAAACTATATAACATCAGGACTCCACATTTTCAGCTAAGGAAACAGATTTGGAGAAATTAATTTGTTCAAAACAATAGTTTATTGTATACTAGAGTTTAAACCTGAATATAAGTAATATGAGAACTCATATCAGTGATCTTAAACAACTGGCTGTTTTGTTTTTGCCATCTGCAGAAACACAAATAGAAGCAGAAATGAAAAAAATAGACTGTTGGGTCTGATTTGGTAACTTGGGTTAGTTTTTCAGTTCTACCAGCTCTCCAATACTCAGAAAGACATCATTTCTCAAAAGGAAGAAAGATTAGTAAATCTCTCCAGACAGCTGCATTCTCTTCAAATCCAGAACAAGAAACTTGCAGAAACTCTGCAGTGTGTAGCTGAAAAACTCTGTCGTGAGCTTTATAACAAAACTGGAGGTGAGTACTCTTTGCTGAGGTCACCTTTGCTTCAGGATGTTGACAATGTAGGGCTGATTCACCCACACATTGTACCAGGGAACTATATGATTTAACTGGCTATCTGACTAACTCAATAGTTTGTGCATCCAGATTATCACCAGACAATCCTGATGTTCAGAGACATTAGGAATTTCTTGAGATTAAGATATTGCAAACAATAAAAACTATTATCTTTGAATAATAAAAATAAAAGTACCAATAAGTAAAATGCAAGGTAATTGTCAGTTTACTTGGCACATAGAGACCTAAGAATAGCATGTTTTAAAATTTTCTTTAAAATCTTTCTTCATTAAGAGTGAATGCAAGCATAATTACAATTCTTAAATTTTAAGACTCACAAAAGATCAGGTTAAAGTACAGGTAAACTGAATCAAATTCCAGTTATTGCAACATCTTATGACTTGTCTGGATACCAAAAAAATCTACATTTGATAAGGATCACCAATGACATCAATGTCAATGGAAGAGGAACAACACTTTGAGCTACTAGACAAGACTACAAACATCACTTCAACCCTCTGTCTTCCTTTTGGATTTCATAAGGCCCAACTCTACTCAAATACGCTTCCTGTTCTGTTCTTTTTCATGTATGTATAGGAAGCAACAAATACTTAAAATTGTCCACATTTGATTTAACTTTTAGGGACTCTAAGATAGGATGAAATCTCCTAACTTCCATAAAGACAGCACATTCATCATATCCAACCATTCCCCTTGCATGGTTACCCAGTTAATAACATCAACACTCTCCCCCTTCTCTAGGGGATTCTTTCCCATAGGACACATAATCTTACTGCTCACAGGTCTTTTCTCTTTTTTCTGAATTTTACTGAGGAATAATTGACAAACATATTTGCATACTTTCAACATATATAACACAAGGATTTAATAAATATATGTTGGCATGACTATCAAGATTGAGCTAATAAAAATATTAATCATGTACATAGTCAACTTCTTATTTTCTGACCACCAGCTATATTTCTTTCATTAGGGTCATATCAGCCAAAGGCCATCCAAAGTTTTTTCTGAAGTCAGTTGTCTCCCAAATTTACATCTAGCTGTATAAAATGAGAAGTTAAAATAAGCTATGCTTATTCTAAAAGTAAATTTAATTTACAGAAAAATAAATAAATGATGCCCATTATTCTCATAAAAATAATCACATGTTTTTGGTTTCAATATTAATATTTCAGGTTTTTTTCCTACTCATTCTTATATTCTTCTTACCATCTAGCTACCTGTTTAGTTAATATTTACTGTGTACCTACTGATGTTACCAAACAAAGCATATACAAATTTCTTCCCTCATGGATCTTTTACTCATTGGGGTGAGAGCAATAAATAAATTAGAAACATAAAATACAATTATCAGCCCAGTTTGCTCAGTTTGCCCCCAAATTTCCCAGTTTGGGTAAGAAAAGTTGTACTTTCTTAGGAATTTGAAGTTCCTAAGGGTTATACAGGGATCCAGGGTAGATTCATCTACCTAAAATAATATATGAGAAGACAATCAGTCCTATGGGAAATAAAGTAGCATAATAAAGGAGAGTCATAGTTGTACAAATGGTAGTTTTCTAATTTTAAAAGGGATACCATAGTTCTCTAGTTAGGATGGTGACTAGGGAGCAAAGAATTGAGTGAAAGGACTTAGTCATGAAGATATATGCAGAACAAGAAGATAGATAGGGAAATAAGAGGTCCAGTGCCCTATTATGTGAGTACATGTGCATATTCAAGGATTAACATAAGAAGTCCAATGCCTGGAGCAGAGTGAGGAAGTGAATGACTCCTAGGAGAGAAGATGCAGCGATGTCTATGAAAGGACATTGTAAGGTATTTGGTTTCTCTTTTGTCTAAAATGAGAACTCATTTACAAGGTCTTGAGCAAGGTCTTGAGAAATTGTATGTCTGTCATGAGGCTTCAAAGATTCACTCTGTAAATATGTTGAAAATATATTGGAAAACAGAACAATAGAAATGGTTACTGCAGTAATCTGGAAGAAAGATGATGCTGCCTCAAAATAAGAGATCTTAAGTGGAGATAGATGTATAATGGGGAAGATGATGTAAGAGTAATAAAGCAGTTGAAGATATTTCTGTTTTTGAGCAAAGCATCTAGAAGCGCAAAATCACGGTGGCTTGTGCCTGTGAGCTTCAGCCTATGAAGCGGCTGGGTCTAGGGATCTCGGTTCAAATCCCTCCTGGAGCCCGTAGCGAGACCTAGTTCCAAAAAAATAGCTGGGCGTGATGGCGCACCTATAATCCCAGCTACCTGGAAAGCTGAAGCTGGGGATTGCTTGAGTCTGTGGTACTCCGGACAATGAGAGCCTGGGGTTCCACAGGTAAAAATAGCGAGACCTAGTCTCAAAAAAAAAAAAAGAAGCACAAAATCAAATCAAGGGGAATGAGGAAGAATTCTGTGGGTAAGATCCACAAGGAACTCAACAACTTAACAAAAACCAAACAAGAAGCCCAGCCAAAAAATGGGAAGAACTAAAAAGACACTTCTCCAAAGAGGAAATATAAATGGCCAACATGCACATGAAAAAAACTCTCAACATCACTAACAATCAGGGAAATGCAAACCAAAACCACAAGGAGATACCACCTTACACCAGTAAGAATGGCCCACATCAAAATCATGGGCAACAACAAGTGCTGGCATGGATGTGGAGAGACAGGAACGTTCTTACACTACTTGTAGGAATGTAAACTGGCCCAGCCACTATGGAAAGCAGTGTGGAGGACCCTCAAACTAATGAAAATGGAACTATCATGTGAACCAGCAATCGTTCTTCTGGGAATCTACCCAAATGAAACGTCAATACTTATTCAAAGGGACACCTATACTCAGATGTTTATTGCAGCACTATTTATAATCGCAAGAACATGGAAACAACCCAAATGTCCCAAAACAGATGAGTAGATGAAAAAGATGTGGTGTATATACACAATGAAATATTACTCATCATTTAAAAATGACAAATCTTATAAATTTGAGATAACATGGATGTACTTAAAAGAAATAATATTAGCAGAAACAAGTCAGAAAGAAAAAGACAGAAGCCAAGTGGTTTTGTTAATATATGGGACATAGGAAAAACAAACAAAAGGCCAGGAAGAAAAATCAAAACAAGCTAAGAACCAAACTAAAGGGGGCATGAGTATAGGAGCAGTCAGGGAAGGAAGGTGGTGGGTGAATGCCAGGGAATACAAAGATATGAACTATATATTATTTAAAAATTTAATAAAATAATAGAAATGAAGTGATTTATTTGAAGGATTTAAAAGAGAATACCTCCACAATTATTTATTTAAATCTTCAATTTAACAAGACATATTTCAGATGTACAGAAGAAAATTGACAATACTAACATCCCCATTTATGGCTCGATCACACACATTTTAACATGTTAATATTTTGATACTGGATTTTTTTTTTAAACGAAGACACTTATTGTAGATAAATGTTTATCCAACATCTACCCACCAGAGATTTTTTTCCTAGTCCCAAACTTTTAAAGGTCCAAGGTCATGTACCCACTTAATATGTAACTGTTGAAACCATGACTCTTAGTTCCTGTATTTATAACTGCTAAACTTGCTGGTTAGCTCATTTGGTTAGAATGTGATGCTAATATGTATAACTGTTGCCTATACAGTATGTTCCCCCTTTGGTTGTGCACTTACTTCTCTTACATTCATCTTAGATCTGATACATTGAGATTCACCATTCAAATTCAGGTTTGATTTAGCAGTTATGTAATTTTTTCCTAAATTTTATTTACTTATATCTAGAGTGATAAGAGTTTATATCCTGTTTGTATATGTCCCCTTTTAAAAATCCTTTTTTGTGTTATATAAAAGGATTTTGAGAAAAAGTTTTTTATGAAGTTGAATATCATTTTTGTATGTTGAATCACATGGGTAAGGAGCAGGAGCATTTTAATCATTCGTTATTACATCCCATTGTCCATGAAAACGGTATTATCTGTTTTCATTTCCAATGTATATTCCATACCAATTACAATGCTTAGCATATGAGCATTGCTCACTAGATATATGCAGCAATTAAATAGCTACAAGAAAATGATTTCCTGGGTCATCAATCATGATATAAATTTTAAGAGTGGAGAAACAGCAGACTTGAGTAGAAAGTAACATTAACATTGTTTTCTTTCCAAGAACACAAATGCAGTCCTTGCCCAGACAAATGGAAATGGCACGGGGACAAATGCTACCAATTTTCTAAAGAAAGCAGGAGTTGGCAAGGCTGTGAATATTTCTGTTTCACTGCAAATTCAACCATGCTGAAGATAAACACACAAGAAGTGCTGGTAAGGTTCTGAAACTTGGCCAAGTATCTCACACAAAGAGACCTTTAAAAGTTCACACGAGATTCTAAACAGTCAAGCTCTGGAGTATCCCAGTTACTGCAGTCAAGACTTATGTGTTAGCCATATTACTTTCAAGGAGCCCCTGAGCTGTATAGGTTCTGTTCTCTATAAATAATAGCCCCTTAGAAATATGAGACAAACTCTTCAAGCATCTATCACTCAGGGGTCAAATTAAATATGTCTTCATTTCTTACCTCTTTTGGTTTAGATAAGAAAGGAACAATTTTGATGCAATGTCAAAAAGGTGAAACTAGCACTTCCTTCCATTCATTGTAAAAGTAACAGATACTAACTTTTGAACAAATTATTATCATATCTACAAATACATATCTTACCTTCCAGAAACTTACAAACTAGCATAGATTGATTAAGGCAAATATGAGAATAAAACTATAAAAAGTTAATAAGTAAAGATAATTAAAGCACACTATTCAAATGTTCCCTTTCCCTGCTTCTATTACTCTTTAAGCAATATGATCATTATTTCTTTATTATTGTTTAGTAGAGGTATTCGCATAGACTATCAACAAAGGGTTATTTAATTAAAATAAATGTCGAGTTAACTAAAAACACTCAAGACTTCCATTTACATCTTAATTTCATCTACTTTCTGAAATCTGTGATAAATAGCATTTGAAATCTCTCATCTACTAAAATAATTTTTTATTATCCTTTCCTAAAGAGTCAATTTAGGCAAAAAGGGAAGCATTACTTTTGACTATTAAAATGTATCCTAACATAAATCCTCAGTGTTCTCGTACTGTTCCTTCTGATTCTTGAGGACTTGAGTAGATAAGTGAATAATACTATATATGTGACAAGAAATATTGTTATAAAATTTGTACATCTATTTATCCTCTTGCACTTCATATATATGCATATACTTAAAATATCTTCATATAATTAATTTTTTTTCAAAGGACCATCATTCAATTAAAAAGTATTTCAATTACATTTCATTTCTTTGACATCACTATCCTGTGATTATTGTATAATGATTGATCTATATTTCCAATAATCTATTATTGAGCCAATATGTTCCAATAATGCAGTTAAAGACATAACAATGAGTAAAAGAAAGTATATGCTCTTCAGAAACTCATAGTATGGTGGAAAGATACAAAGATAGATAATTATAATAAATTCATTTAATTTCTATGTTAATGAGAATAATGTTAAGAAGTAAATATCTTTTATATTTACAACTCCAATTATTATTAAACAAATAGGCAGACAGCTATTATTCCAGTAAAATGGATTTATTCAGAAACAACAAGAAACACTTAGGAATTGCAGTCTTAGGGTGAAAGCATACACACCCAGAAAAAAGAGAAAACTATATGTTTTAGAGGGGCTGTCCTAAATAAAGAGTCTCCTGGAGAAAATTGGAAGTTTGAAGTGCAGTGGCTTCTCATTGGCTGGGACATGGAAATTTCTCATTGACTGAGCTGTTGCTAGACAAGGAGTCTCCTCCTATCTCCAATTTGCGATCAGGACATTGCTCTTCTGGGTAGAGTCTGTGTGTGCACTGGTTGTATATATATGAGACTGCTTTCCAGTCTCTTGATCTTATTTAAATAAAATTTCTATATATTCATTTTCATTTTTATATATCATAAGAAAAAGACTTGTCTTATGTATGACAATATGTGGTTATATAATATGTTGAATAAATATGAAAAATATCTTTCTTCTTCCTAATACGGGACATAAATCATTCTTTCACATCCTTTTTTTGATTCTTTGTTTCATTAAAGTATATTCTTATACTCTTCTCATCCTTCTTTTCCTTCCTTCCTTCCTTCCTTCCTTCCTTCCTTCCTTCCTTCCTTCCTTCCTTCCTTCCTTCCTTCCTTCTTTCCTTCCTTCCTTCCTTCCTTTCTTTCTCCCTTTCCTTTCACATGTACTTAAAAAAGGTTATAACCCCATTACTTCACTTTTCCTTCTAAATTCTTTCATTTTCAGACTCACTTCATATCTCTTTGTAAATCTGTATTCCATATTTTATATCAATATTTCTGTTTAATAGTAAAAATATTGATGAATGTGCTTGTAAGCAAATACATTTTTTAAAATTGAAGTTGCATTGCATTATAAAATAAGTTTTGAGTATGTGTAATGTAGTGCTTGGTTTGAGATTATCAGTATTCCATGATGACTAAGACAAGATATATTCTTTTACTGGGAAAAATTAACTGAACTCAGCACAGATGCTTTTTCTTTTAAGTTCAGTAATGAATGGAGACAGATTCATGCAATTGCTCTCATATTGCAAGTGTCAGCTCATCCCACCCATCTTTGTATGGCTGTGTGTGTGTAAATATATATTTGTGTGTGTATATAGATGAATGATCAAGGCATTGCTCTAGTGGCTGTTATAGCAGGTCTGAAGTTAATTTTCTTATGTGCCTTTCACAGGACCTTGCCATCCCTCAGAGCTACTCTGAGTTTTTCTACTCTTACTGGACGGGTCTAACCCGCAATGGCAGTGGCAAGACCTGGCTGTGGATGGATGGAGCCCCTTACTCCCCTGAACTGTAAGCCTTCAGAACATGTTATGGGGAAGATATTTAAGAGAAAGATTTTGCTTGATTGACAGAGTTTAAAAATTTGGTCCTACAAGCCTTAATCAAATATCTACTTGATACTGTATACTCTTCTTATAGGAGGAGATCCATCTGAAGATGAGTAAAACATGGTACCCATTCTTCAGTGATTTTTGAACCAGTGAAAAAAGACAGATTAGCTTGATATGTAGGCATAGTTCTTTGTTGGACTGCTTTCTGAAAGTTTGATTTATGGAGGGCCTGAAGTCTGTTGTGCCATAATTTAGTGTCAGAGAGAAGAAAAGAGAGGCACTGAAGTTGAAGACCAAGTTGAATTGTTGACTTATTTAATGTTACATCACAATCTATCAATACCCAGAGATAGTATAATGACTCGTATTTCTTGGCTTTCTGTGCAGTGAAATTGGATGGCATCTTTAAAAATATAGTTTGATACAGAGGGGGGATATGGAGGGAGGAGGAAGGGGGATATGGAGGGAGGAGGAGGGATCAATTAATGCACAATTGTGACAAATCAATAAAATGAATAAAAAAATGGAAAAAAATAAAAAAAACAATTATGTATATTCTAAAATAAATAAATAAATAAATAAATAAAAATATAGTTTGAGAATACATGTGTGGACAATATAAACAGTAATATTATCACAATTTAGTCTCATGTGAGCATTAGATAGGTGTATGCAGGGTCATATTCCTTTGGGAGAGATGAACTTGAATTTGATACAAATAATTGATTATAACTTAAAATCATGTTTTCCAAGACCATTCTTCTCTATGTGCAATGTTGGATTATTCTCTATGGAGATAGGGCATGTTCAATGTAATCAATGTAGTAATTTTTAAATTGTAGTTAAACTGAGTCACAAGGAAGGTACAGAATTTTTCAGATGTCAGTAAAGTTAGCATAAATTTTGACTAAATATGTATTTTAGTTTTTATTAAGAATAAGTTTGTGTTTTTAGTTTGTTTTTTTTTTTTTTTTTGGTTGTCCTGTTTTTTTTTTTTTAAACAATGACTAAGAAAACTGAGCGACTGAAAAGAGAGTTTGGTGACCTCATCTTTCTAGTAAACTCATTTTGGGTATCTATTCTATAATTTACCAAGTTAGGTAACTTCCTGATATACTTTTTATGTACTTAAAGTTTCATTTTAAAAATAATATATGACCAAGTTTACCTTCTTTCTCTTTTTTAAGATTTGAGATCATAATAGATTTCACCAGCTTGAGAAACAGAGACTGTGTGACCATCCTTAATGGAAAGGCTTTCTCAAAAGACTGCAAAGAGTTGAGACGGTGTGCATGTGAGAAGATGGCACAAGCAGTGAAGCTTGAGAGCCTTCACTAGCTTATAGGAACCATGGCATGAAGTGATCCACTCTGCAAGTGATCCACTCTGCAAGTGATCCACCACTTCAAGTTCCCTTCAGAGTAACTGAAGACTAAAACAAAAGTCAATCTCTTCATTGCACCTGCAATGGTTTGGTTTCAGTCCCTGTTGTCTTCCATTTGATCCATGTCTATAGAATAATTCAGCAGAGACATTGAACCAAGAGAGGTCAATCCAAAGGATATTTGGAACAGTGATAAATGGAAAAACAATCTGGAAAGGTAAGGTTTCTGACTACTACAAGACTTTCTACGTATCGTGTTCAGGATCACAACTGTTTCTGACTTTGGATGTTTGTATATATTTACAAGAAGTTTTATTTATTTGCCTCCAGCCAACTACAGAAACTCATAAATTTATAATTCACCTTCTTGACATAGAAATAACTTTCTAGTGTCTTTCTCAGCATATATGCTGACTTTCCTGTTTTCATGTCTCCTTTAGTATTTGGAGAAGTGAGGAAATAAAATAGAAGAAATAAAAGTAACAACTTTTGTCTCAACAGCCAAGTAGTTCATAAGAAATTAGCAGTCATTCCCACACTGTGATATGGAATACAAAAGTAATTCTTTTGGCTTGCTTCAGGGCATACTTTTCCTTCCCAGACTCCCAAGAGACTTCCCAGCTCCCATCTGCTATGTTCATGGCCTACTTCCCACTGAAATAATCTTTATAAGAATCTGAACTTCAAATAATATACATCTTCAATGCTGATTTAAGAGTGCAATCATTGTCGCCATTACCTAGGAATTTCTTCAAGAAAAGAAATTTTCTCAACTTAGTTCCATATTAGAATTAATGTCCTTGATATTTCCCTCAGAAAGAGAAAAGAACAAACATCAATCTGTCTGTGTGCATGCATTTGATTTCAGTTCTTATTTTTTCCCCATGTGATCTATGTTTATATTTTTGCAGGTACTGAAGATCTAATAATAATAAATAAGAATAAATAATGCAAATTTTGTGATTATAGAATGTTATTCTGATTGGAAAAAATTAGCATGGCGATAGTCTTCAAAATATAGCAATGACTTTTAGTTATTTGAGCCTAAGAGTTTATGGGAACTCTACCAGGGTATCGATTATTTCTGAAAAATAAGAAATCTTTAATAATTATCTTCATGGTTGATTTTAATACTTTCCTAAAATAAAATCTTTTGAGACAAGTTTATGTCATCAACACTTGGCTAGGGATGAATAAACCAGTTTGCAAGAGGACAAGTTATCCAATAAGTTCATGGAAAGGAGAAAAAAAGACTGTGACATCCAAGCACAAAGCTAACTTTTTGTCAGAGACCCTGTTCTCAATATGTACAAACACAATATGTACAAACACAATATGTACAAACATCACACCCCCTGACTCCATTGACTTATTGATAAATCAATAAATAATAGTCTAGAAATGATAACATATTATAAATCACTGTTTCATCAGTGAAAACTAAGGTGTTCAATTTCATTCTCAGTAAGCATTTATCTCAGGGTGCAATGACATTAAGTCAGCAAAAATGATAAATAGTCTGTGTATTCATTTGCACAACTGTTACTTAAGAATCACTATTGGAAAAATTCTTAAGCCCTTTTCTTTGAATTTTCTGTTGATTAGCTGGAAAATGTCTTAAGTATTGAAAGAAATTTTAGGTTGATTTCTTTTGTCATACAAAGAGAACTGAATTGTTTCATGAGGGCTTTAAATCCCTAATTCTAATATATTCTTGGGGAAATCACCTTATTGCACACTTATTTTGGGGAATGTTTGCAATTTCTTCATGATTCTACTTTGAAATAAATGTGAAATTTTATAAACTAAATTGCAATAAAAATGGAAGTTGTATTGAAAATACTTAAAAAGGAGAAGGGATTTAATTTTTCAGTTTTAAAATTAGAGGAGGAGAAACAGGTCTAAGCAGTATACTTTGAAAACCTTTATTCATGAAGAAATTGTAGATGGGGACCAATATTGAGAAATTGTGGATATTACCAAATATTTGCCATTATAGGTGCAGATATTTGACAAGTATGGTTAATATGTAAGCACATAAGAAATGTGAATTAGGCCTTTACCTAAGCAATTGTTACTTAAGCCTTATTTTTGCAGAAAGAAAATATGACTAATATGAAAAAGTCAAATGACTTTGTGGACCAAGATATAAAATAGGTGAACAGGGTAATCTCAAGAAAAAGGGCAGGTTTCAGGTTCTCTGTCCCGTCCTAAGGAAGGGTGTATCTGGAAAGGGAGGTGAAGCTGGAAGAGACTGAGAGAAGAACTGAGAGAGGGGAGGAGACTTGTCTGAGGAGACCTGGAGCGAGATGGAGAAAGAAAAGATTTGGAGGAAGACCTGGAAGAGGTACATGGAACAGAATGACATGTGAAGAAGATGCATTTGCTTCTCAGTCTTGGACTCATGTCAGGGACATGGGGGACATGTGAGGAGACACTTGCAAGAGACAGAGATGTGAGCGAGAGATTTGTGGGGAGGCAGCCTTTATCTTGACTTGGATTTTTATTTTGCTCCTTTCCTTCCAGATTTGCCAGTCTTGCTTTGGGTCAACCCTATTTGGCTGGGCACTTACCCACGATGGGATGGGTAACTTTGGGTGCTTGATTTGCAAACTAAATTCTTTCTTTTTTCTTTATTGCATTGTGATTGTATTAAAGTTTCTTTCCAATGAAGATCTTTTGCACTAAATTATGTTTTATCTTGATGCGGCTGATGGCAGAACCCATTTAGATCAGGCAGGTTTTGGGGGTCCTAAGGTGTCCCTCATTCTGCCCTGTAACATAGAGACCCAGAACATATTCTATTTTTGACCCTTGTCATCTTACATAGTTGCAATCTAATTCAGGAATGGATGACAAGTGTCTCTTAAAGTGCCATTGCTTTTAGTGCTCCTAGGTACCTGGAGAGAGGGTACCTATAACATAAGGGAAAGTGTCACTTTTGATAGTGAAGAAGCAAAAAATCCCATTTACTTGACCTATTTGCTCTTCTCAATGCTATGCATCTCCATCTTTGCCCTCAGCTCCATACCTAGAGGGCAAAACCCAAAATCTCATCATAGTGTAAGCAAACACTTAAGCAACCAGAGAAGCAGTAGACCTAATATTTTCTCTGTAGACCTTTTTTTTTTTAATTTTAGGAGTAGGAACTGAAAATATGATTTACTGAGAAAAATTTTCTGTGGAGTCTCAGAAGGCGCACTGGCATCCCTGGCATCAGTTTCTGGGTTGAGAAAAATTTTTTTCTTTTAGGTTCTTGTGTGCCCAAGTCATTCTGAAGCAACTGCAGAAGTCAACTGCAGAACCGTCTTTCCTGGTAATGCCACCTCCCCAGGGCACACACTGAGCTAGTCCTCTTCCTGAGGATATTGGATCAGCTCTTAAAACTTATCAACAGGAAGCAGGTTGTGAGCTTTGTAACAGCAGGAAGTGTAAGAAGTGTAGTGGGGTTTTTTACTTGCAGGATAGCAGCAGATCACTAAGTAGAAGCAGAAGAGTCCTATAGGAGGGTGTCTCAGAAATGCTCTAAGTCCATTTTGTAAAGGAATTCCTATAGTTTTTAAAGTATGTGTAAAGCCACTTTAAATCACCTGATTTAAGTGTCCATAGTTTTCGTTATAAGGGCTCATGGTATGGATAAATGTTTAGAATCTATTAATATTAGTATCAGATCACTATCACTATCCTAGTGTTTTTCTTTTTACATTTTTAATGTATCTTGATCTTCCTATATAACAAAATCTCTCAAAACCTCTTTACATTTATAGGGCAGAACTTTTATTTTCTTTTTCTTTTTGCTTTGCAATGTTAACTTGGAACTGGCTGAGATGGAGCAAAGACACCCATTCATTGTAGTGAGACCAGGGTGTAAATTCTGTGACTCTGGTGCTGAGGCTCATTCTCTTACTACTGCCTTGAAAAAAACTCTAATATTCTGGGCAAAGGCAGCATGAAGGAAAGAATCTTTCCCCCCAAATTTCTGTGTGGAATGCAGCATTGCCACTGAGGAAATTCAGTGGCGCTTAGGCCAGCTGCTCTGCAGATAAAATTCTGATCTGTAAATACTGCATCACATATTGGTGGATGACCTCAGCTGGAGGATGTTTGCCTTTTGCTTCATTGTGTTTTTCTAAATAGAGCTATTAAATGCTTCCTAGTCTATCTCTAAACATAGCCACATGACAATAGTTTGAAAAATCTTGAAAACAAACAGTCTTTACTACTAAAAATTGCTATTGTTTTCTCCTTTATCTAGGTTATTAAATTCAGCTTCCAGCTGCCACCTGTGTAAACCAAACACATGAGACAACCTATAGGCACTTTCTCCACTATTCACCTATTTTAAGGGTAGCAGAAGTCCACAGAAAATCCCTTTTACTGAAATTCCCAATGTTGAAACACAAGGTGAAAAGAAAACAAGCACTATTTCCATTCTAATTGAAGTTTGTACTGCAAAGATCATCTTTTGCAATGAACTTTTAGGTTCATTCAAATGGGTCCCATTGTCTGGATGAATTCAATTTCATTGAACTCTTTTTAAATGGTGTCTTCATTATAAGGAGAGAAGGGTCTCAATCTAATGCATCTCAGTTATACTTTCAGGGGAAAAAATGAAAGATTTAAATAATATTGAATTTAGAAATTAGAAATTAGAATTTAGAATTTAGAAGTTAATTATTGAATTTAGAAAATATTTTATGAGAATTTACTGTAGGTGTCACAGGATGTATAAGGGAGTAGGAAATGGCAGAAAATTCATAAAATAATAGCTAGTGAATTTTTCGTTCCTCTAGATGAAACAGGAGACTTTCCTATTCACTGTGTCTAGGGAATTGATCTGTGGGCCAGACTCAAACGGGCAATAGATTTATTTGAGATTCTTTCCAGACAGATGCTGATGCTGTACACATAACTTGATTACCTCAATATTCCTGTAACATGACCAGCAGAGGTTATTTTTATCTAGAAGGCAGCAATAGGGATTGATGGCTAGACATGATGGCGATTTATTGCAGACCACAAGAGCAAGCACGATGTGGTATTGAACTATATAAAACACTATTCTCAACAATTTATGTATATGAATGATTTATTTTCAAGAAATATTTTGAAATATGTTCTATTATCCTTCCATGAGGAAGTTGAAGCATAGAGATGCAATTAAAAATGCAGGTGTGTGAACTCTGTTGCTCAGATGGTGGAGTGTGGGGTCTGTGATTTGTGAGAGAAGGCCTGGGTAGTCACAGTGAGGAAGCTAGCAGTTTCCTGAACTGGAAAAGTGCTGACATCAGCAGCCTGCCTCTTTATCTACAGGTAGGGGATCCCAGACAGACTTCCCCCACCCCCTCTGGGTTTTTTAAGACCTGGCTGCATGAACAAATCAAGCAAACTAATGGGAGAAAACACCAACATTTAGTAACATCTATGGAGAATTTTCGAAGTTATAAATTCTAAAGACCCATGAAAGGACCAGGGGTATTTATTCTGTATTTGGGGCCTGGAGCATCACAGACAGAGAGGAGAGTACTTTACATGACATTACATCTTCATCAGGAGAATAAGGAGCTTTTCAGACAGTTCACAGGTAAACCTACACCTGAACGATATCCCCCAGGGTACATTCTTCTAGAGGAGACTGAGAAACAGCCATTGCTTCTTCCATTAGGGAAAGGAGTGAAGAACAAAAAGCTCATAAAGCCTTTGTTGCTCTAAAATAGTCTGCAATCTAAGTAGTAATAACTGACTTCCAATGCTCACAAGGTTTTGATTGACCTTAAGCTCAAATCAAGGTGACAAATGCCCTTCTCTGGGTGTGTTGAGAAAAGCCTACCTGACCCTTTGGGGAGATTAATGCTACCCCCAGAGCTCTGATAGACAATCTCTCCAATACAACTCTGCAACACTGAGAGGCTAAGCAGAGCAAAGAGCCTTCTCCCAACTTGAAACTCCATATCCCTAAACTTCCAGTCTACCAGTCAGATAACATAATGCCAGGAAGTCTAGAAAATGCACAAAGATCTTGAAGTGAGTTGAAAAGCTACCATTCATTTATTTATTTAAAAAATATGTCATCATTATTATGTATGCATCATCCCTCTCTCTCTACTACCTATAGTTTACTGTTTGGAGTTAGATCTTTAGAGGAGAGAGGAGGGCAGGAGGAGAAGAGGAGGAGGAAGAGGAAGAGGAAATGAGAAAAAGGAAGGGAAGGGAAGAGGGGGAGGGGAGGAGAGGAGGAAAAAGTGGAGGGAGGAAAGGAGAGGAGTAGGGGTAAAAAGGTAGGAGAGGCGAGGAGAGGAAGGGGAGGAAGTGAAGAAGGAGAGGAAGAACAGGATGAGGAGGCAGAGGGTAGTAGAGAGAGAGGGAAGGGGGAGAGAGAGGGAAGAAGGAAAAATAAGTCAAAATGCTTTTTCTTCAGGTCTCAGGTCTTCAGATTGTTGTCTTCCATAGCTCTAAGTCAACATTAATCTTCTCAATTTGAGCAGTTAAATGAATATCTGGAAAATGCTGAAGAATTATTCCCACTGGCATTCTGAGACAGGTTTTCCAGTGGCCTATTACAAATACCATTGTAACAGAGATGGCTTTTATCACTGTTTTTTTAAGACACAGGGTCTTAATGCATACTTCTCACACACAAAATATTTCCAATTGTTGCAGTTATCAGAATGAAGGATCTTATTGCTGAGGTACCCACAAGCCGGGTTAGTTGATTCAGATTTCCTCTCAGGCAACCTAGAAAGACAGTTCAGGGGATATTAGGTATGGCTTATCATACTGTTCTTGTAGGGTTGTCAAACTGAGGTGTGCTTGCTTTTTGTTTTGGTTTGCTTTGCTTTAATACGGCGCCCTCTTCTGGAAACTCACTTCACAAGCGCTGTTGTCACATAATATTTTAACAATTTTAGCAAATAGCATATTTTTTAATACAAGAATGGACACATATGGACTCTAAGTTACAATCTCTTTACTGACTCATAATTCTGTAAGTGCTAATTCATCTGAATCTGCTCATTAACCTCCCTATCACTATCTGAAAATTTTAATGTGGAAATAACTTAAAATCAATATAGTCTTTTTTCCTTAACACCCTCTAGGCACTAAATGACACAAATTTTATTTAAAAATAATATAAGTATTAATTTTATTGGTAATTACTTTAATAATAATTACTTTAATATATTAACTATAATATTGTCCATTCTGACTCAAATTTTGGTGTTATGCTAGAGGGGAATAGTAGAGAAACTGAAAAGGAAGAAGTTTTAGTAGCGATGAAGTGACTCTCTTTCAGGTAATATTAGTTTACAACACTGTACAGGTTCCAATATTACATTTTATTACTACATCTACCAGCAAATGTCTAATCACTATCAATCACCAACCCACCAACTGATTCCTTTTATCGCTCAAACCCTCATCTTTAATTAAATGCCTTTAGCTTTAATTATAATCAGTAGCCTATGATGTTAACATGATAGTAATGCCTCCTAGAAGAAATCTAAGGCATGGAGTAAAATGAATTTTTTAATTCCTCCATGTTTCTAATTTTCCATATAATATTTCCTTTGTGACTTACTGATCAGGGGAAGGAGAGGAGCCATCTAGCCAAAGCCATTGTCCACTGAGCTTATCCTGAGATAGTCCGACCCAGAAACCAATGTCTTTTTTGATCTTTAGTTTGTCAGTGACAAAATCCTATAAGATATAAAAGCTGGACAGTGAACAGAGGAAAAACAACAACCATACTACCGGTAAATGTACAGTTTAGCACTTTGTATAGACAATGGGAACTTGAGAAATGGAAAAAGAGATGGGGTATGTTTATGAAGGGGTATATTTTATAAACTTTTATCCTATTGCTAAATGCCCAATATAGTCTTAAGGACTATGGGGAAAATGGTCTGTGGTATTAAAATAGTTTTAACAGATTCAGAGTTCAGCAGACAATGTATGTCAAAAAAAGTGTTATATTAAAGCCTCATTCTTGTGAAAACTAAATATATCTTTGATGTCATAGATCATCTAAATCATTTTCATAGTGTATTTCAAATGATCAGTTGTTTAGGAGATTCCAGAAGCAGCTTAATTGTAGGAATTTTTGGAGGAAAATATATTTCCACTTTTGTAACCAAATTTGCATAGAAGAATAGTGTAAACACATAATTGTAGTAACTTAGTTCAAATTGCCTTAGTTTATTACATTTAAGAAGCTGCTGAATGCAATTGCATTTTATTGCAGCTAACAAATTGTTCCACAATTATTCTTATAAAAATGAGCTTCAAATAATGACAATACATGCATCTTTATTAAAGTCAGATATAGTATTATTATGCATCCCACTTCATGCATATTTATTGCCAATGGTTTCAGATAAATATCTTATTGCTGACCTTGTTAAGAGGGCAATAAAGTTTAATGTCAATTGTTTCTTGTAAATTTTTAATAGACCTTTTAACTTCACGAATAAGTTTTTTTCATTTCTTTTTTGCATTTCTGTTTTTTCTTGAGAATTACAAAATTGCTACATCATTATATTTCTTTAAACACTGAAAATAATGCCTTCAAAATACATACATTTGTAATAGATTGTATATTGGATTAAATTCGTATATCACAAGGTGGCATTTCACTCACCCACTCTCCCTTTTGATTACCATAAAGAGGACAAATATATTCTTGATTTATGAATAACCATCTTATATATTTTCTTTGTTTGCTTCTGCAATTTAAAGGGAAACAACACTAATTTTGTCTTCTTGGGACCTTTATTTCAACAGATATATTACTGTTGTAGTTTATTTAAAGAATCCTGTTTTATAAAAATTGGTTCATTAAAAAAAAACTAGTTATTTAAAATATAACGTGAAATTTTCAGAAGAATATCAAACCCTAAAACGGTGCTTACCATTTCTTTCTTGTCCTCTATTTGTAGAAGATAAGCTCCCTCCTTCCAACAGTCCTCTTTACTCTTGTCCCACTTCTTCCAATTATCACTGACATGGTAACAACTTTCTCCATAATGAATCCAGGTGTCTGGACAAGGGCTGTGATTATAAGCTTTAAATATAAACATTTTACTTTATTATTGTCATTTTTAAAGAACCACTATCATCTCCCCCAATGAAGACTAACCAAATGGTTCATATGCTGTATTACTTACCAGTTGAATTGCTCTGAAACTATGATGAGATTTGTATAATTTTTTGTAACTTCAGTGAATATTTAAAAATTAATTTAAGATAAAAGTATTTTAGGAATATCTTCTCCCAACTCATTCCTTTTCTATGACTATTAATCTGATCAATCAAGTTGTATGAAGCTTTCCTGTAAGTTTATATAATTTGTAGTCTTTGCTTATTGTATCATGTCTGTTAATTTTTCTGAAGTAGCAATTCAGTTTTAAGCTTCTGCTATTTTTTCTTAAATTTAACTTTTGAAGTTCCTTTTTATGCTTTTTCATATATGTTCATGTTCAACTCATTTGCCACCAAACCCACCTGTATCAATATCCCATCAGCTTACCTCCCTCAACAGTTCCTCCTTTTCCCTGTTCCCTTTGGTAATCATTATAACTACTCACTGGACTCAAGACTTATTTCCTCTGTATACTGTATTTTTTTTTAGCTGTCATTGTTATTTGTATCTCACAGAAGAATGAAGCTATCCTATAGCTTTCAATTTTTTACTTATTTCACTTAACATAATTACCTTGAGGTCGGTACATTTTGGCCTGAATACCCCATCTCACATATTTAACAACTGTATTGTTGTATTCCATTACTATCTATTCCCCCATAGTATCTATTCCCTAATTTCTTTTCCTACCTGTTGGTTGAAGGGCACTTGGGTTGGTTTCATGACTTGACAATTGCATACACTGCTGTTGCATACATAGGCATAGGTAAATCTTTTAATATTAGATTTTTCATATTATTTAAATACCTAGTAGACATACTGCCAGATCATATAAATTTCCATTTCTATAGCTAGAAATACACTGAACCTCTTGGTGAAGTAAGTAAGAAATTTAAGTAAATGTTTAAATTCTGAGAGACAAACATGGAAATACTTCATACATGATGGAGAGAACAAGTAATATATCTTAAACAGTAATTTGAAAATATGTGGGTGGATGAAGAAAATTAAAGGAAAACATAAATGACCAGTATGTTTACTTTAGGATTTTGATGAAACTAACACGTCATGTTCAGTCAGTTTACAAAACCTATGTTAAGAATGAATTTGGAGGCATACTCAAATGTATAACATTTACTTCATCACTTTCAATAAGAAGGAGCACAGCAGGTGATTATTTAAATGGTATTACATAATTTGTAGTCTTCACAGGGAAGTGAGTTCTCTAAATTCCATGTATAAGTGTTATTAAAAGTTAATCCAGTAACGTCAGAATGCTTGACAAACGCACAGTAGGTAGAAATAAACTGAGGTATAAAAACTTGCAAGGACAATAAAAGTAAAAGTGACATACCTGAAGAATTTTTAAAAGTATTGAGCTTTGTATTGTTATAATTTAAATATAAATTGCTTTGCTTTCGAAAATTAAGTTTTAGCTCAAATAATTACATAAATTTTAATTTAACCCAAAATCTAACTTGTGTATATTGAGAATCTGGAACTATAATTTAAGATGCATTTATACACTGGAGTGATAGGATAAAACACAGGCTGCTCCTTTAAAAAAATAAATCTGATCTAATTTCACACATTCCATACATTTGGCTGCAAATTTTATTCATCTGCATCTTGGAACTCCAGTCTTCTTTACATAATACCAAAATGTATAAATAAGACTGAGGGGGAAAAACAGATGAACATAACGCCTCTCTCATTATAAAGTTCTGACTGCTGTGTTACAAACACAAAGATGAGTCTTTTTTTTTTTGGTAACTGAGCACATATTTGTCTCTGCAAGGTTGAAACTGATTTTATTTCAATTACCTGGACTGACAGTGTTTTGCATGTAGGTTTGGCAATATTTCATCTGGAGCTCATAGTTTCTTATCCACTGTGTGAAGTTCACCAGCACCCTGTCTTGTTGGATGAGTTTCTCCTGCTGCTTTGTTGCAACAGCAGATAATTGGAAACCTTCAAATAACAGCAATAATTTCTCATAAAATACTGACACAAGGTATGGAAAAATGATCTTTCAACACAGATTAAGGAGAAATACAAATAACTGGATATATTTTACTTTAAATTTGTTATTTACATTATTAATAATGCATTATTTCACAAATTTGATGAATTTATGGAAACCTGGATGTACCTAGAAGAAATCATTCTAGCAGAAATGAGCCAGATAGAAAGGGACAGAAACCAAATGGTTTCACTAATATATGGTCAACCAAATGAAACTGCACAAGGGGAGAATGGGGACCAGCTGGAGCGGGTGGGAAGGGGAGGTGGTGGGTGACCCCCAGGGACTGAAATGATGTGAAATGTATATAAATAAAAAAATAAAATTAAAAAAATGCATTATTTGCTTTTCTAAATTTTTGTTCAAATTTTATTCAAGAATCAAAGACTACAAAGAATACATAGCTTTTTTCTCTTTACTCATCCAATTGCATTCCCCCAAAGTAGTGTTACTAAAATTAACAACTGACTGGGTACCTATCTTCCTGGTTCCAGCTAAGGGTCACAAGACAATAGTCTGGATACAACAGTAAAGAAAAAAATGCTATTTCCTGGCAAATTAATAATTTAAAGGACAGACTTTAAGATTTTTGATGCTGTTTAAACTCCAAGTTTCCAGGAGCTAAGACTCTAAATAGAAAAGCTAAGTTTTAACAAATCTTTTTGTTTTCCTCATGATAGAGGTAACAGCAGATAAATGCATTAATTGAACTATCCAAATTTCATCATCTCTACAAAAATCCTTGAAGTAACTATAGATAAACCTCATCAAAAAAAACTCAAAATTCAGGCAGATTTCCCAGAGCTATCTGGAGGTTATTGATAGGAAAAAATAAATAAATAACAGCCACGACCCTTGGCTAAAAGCTAAAGGTAAATATATTTTACATTTATTTAATGATAATTCAGTTTTATAATTTAAAACTATTTTAAAAAAGTGAGAACTTTTATGTGTAAGAATTTCCCAGCAATTATTGAAAACCTTAAATATTTTCTAGCTAGCATTCACTTATCCTTATTAAAGTAACATTTCCTTGACACAATTTTTGTTTTGGGGGTTTAAAAAAATATTTTAACACATACTATATCCATACTACATTCATGATATACCATGAAATATCTTATTTCATCATCTGTCTCACTCTTCAGTTTTAAGTATGTATTATATGTCCTTCTACTGCCACTCTATTAGATATCTTTTGTCAATCAAACTGTGACATAGTTATATTTATTAGTTGAAATACCTTTTCTTTTTTTTTTTTTCATTTAACAACATACCATGAACAAATATTTATGTTATAGTACAGAGCAACTCCTTGTTGCTGCTTCTCCTACTTCCTCTTCCTTTTCTTCACTTCTCTCTTTCCTCACCTTTATTTAAATGGTCCATTAATGACTTGGAATTAACTTTTTTCCAATCTTCTCCCCTTTCTTTCATTGAAACATGCTCAGGTTTATTTATAGGAGAATTATCCAAAAGTGGAACTTATGGGCCTAAGTAAATGAACATAGTTCAGATGATCCAGAGTTCATTAATTATATGGTCATCATGGTTTATGTAAACAAATTATATAAACTAGCAGAGGAGACAAAATTAAGTATCCACTGGACAGCAAGCTTCTGAGGACTTGGAAAATGCATAGCATGCTTTTAATAAGCATTCTAATATGTACAATGTGCTTTTGGTCATATATTAGTGGGTGACTGATGCTATTTCCTGGCAAATTAGTAACTTAGGAAACAGACTTCAAGGTTTATGTTGCCAAATCTGCAAGTTCCCAGAGACTTAAACTCTAAATAGATGAGGTTTGCTACAGATTTACTTTTATGTAAAAAAAGATTGGTGTCCCATTCACTTGACAAAATTGTACTTACACATAATGCCCAAGAAAATGGAAGCTGTTACTGAGCCCACACAGAAAATACATGAAATCACCATTAGCCAATATGCTCCTAAAGAAGGGATAGAGATGATTAAATTGAGTTAGAGAAAGATGAATCAAATGGGCCAAAACTAGACTTAATAAAAGAAGGAATTACTATTAACTGTTCCTACTGAAGAATCATGGAAGTCCTATAAATGCACTACATACGGGAAAGAGTATATGCTTTGAAATGCATGTTGTTATGAGGAATACATCTGATTTGGAAAAAGACAAACTGAGCAGATTTAATAATTTATTTCTCTTTTTCTCATATGATCACAACTTCATTAATCACTTACAGTTTTTTCTAATAATCTTCTAGGGATTAGGAAACAGGTTTAATTTGGAGGAGTAGAAATGCTGTCTGGCACCTTCCCCACCCCCATCTCTTCTCTCTGTCACTTGATCATGATTGGCTCAAAGATATTTTCTTTTTAACACACAGTTTTAAGTGATGAACTTTTTTTTCCCAGGAAAACTTCTAACTATTCAGGAATGAGAGTTGAAAATGTGTGAACCGAGAAAATACATCAAATTTCACTTTGGAGGGTATCATAAGAGAAGTAATATGCCTACCTAGGATGCCCAAGTTCCTGGAACCTGTTGGTGTTGACTTATGTGGCAAAAAAAACTTTAAAATCTGCAATCAAATTTTTCAAAATGCCCTTTTTATTCTGGAACCTTGAGAGAGATAGATGATCAAGGAAGGGATATGAGCTCGTGAGGAGAGCAGCAAGACAATGGAAGGTATTGAACTTCTAGCTTTGAAGACTGAGGAAGAGTCAAGGCAAGTCAAGGCAAGAAACACAGTTCTAGAAACTAGAGAAGATAAGGGAATGGATTCTTCTCTGGAGTCTCTGAAGGGTAGATAGCCCTGCCAATAAATTTGTGTTAGCCTAGTGAAATTTTTGAAATTCTGATCTCTAGAATTTAAAGATAATTAAGTTCTACTGATTAAGTATTAAGTTTAGGCTAATTTGTTATTGAAACAACAGCAAATTAGCACAAATATTAAATAATAAAGACAGAAATGTTCCTAATTGCAAAAAGGTCTAGGTGGAAGAGATTTGGTCAGTGTTCTCTTTATTTCTTAGTAGTTAGCAGATTATTTGCAAAGAGTCTATGGAGGAATTGAAATATATGATTGATTTTTCTCATTTTCCAAATTTATCAATTATTTTTCTTTTTGAGAGAAAAGTACTAAACATTTGTCAAACATACCTCTCCCTTTTCACCTTCCAATTCATTTCATAGTTTAATGTGAGCATATCATGCATTTCATGATCATCTTAGTTGATTTATTTCTAATTAGAAAAGTCATTTTGAACTCTCTCAAGAACTAGAAGCAAAACAAAACTACAAAATCTTAGGCTAAATATTAGAACTGGTTACCTGAGGATTTGTTAGAAGTTGGTCTGTCCTGATATAGGTTTGGTGCTGGATTATCCCATTGAAGAGAAGTATAAGTTTCTTCCTCCCCCATGTCTGAGATGCTTTGGTAGGGGAGGTCTCCACACCAAAGACAGAAAAAAAACTTCTTTTGCAATTAGGAGAAAGGAAGTTATAGAATTGAAATTGGCTACTGTACTGAAATTGGAGGAAAATATGTTTGAGTTTAAGGACCAGAAGAGATGTTTATCATCTAGAAAGTAGAAGTTCTTAACATTTAAATCAAAGCATAACCTTACAAAGGAGGAAATGAAAATGATACTGAACTGAATCCAGAACATTGTTATTGTTCTGATTTCCAGAATGCAGTATATGTGTTAGCATAGTCGGACAGTTAAGAGGAAAAGGATAGAAACACAAAGAAGGCACTTAGAAGGCATTTAGGAGTAGGACACAAAGTGTGGACATGATCTAGATAATGAACAAATAGGGAGAACCTGTATTATACTAGTCAAAGAGTTGGGAATTATAGGTCACCATATACAATCAGAAAGGCTAGGGAAATGGGTCATGACTAAAATTAATTCATACATTAGTTAGGGTAATTCAGTTGCTGTGATAAGTGAAAAAATAATGGTACTTTATACAATAAAACATTGTTTTTTGTTCATAAGCATTTTATTTGTAGCAATCCTGGGTAGTGGGTAGATATTCTCCAAGTAGACTCAAGCTCCTTCCACCTTGTGAGAAATCATCTAACCTTTGGAAAGGAAAAGATAAAGTGACAAATCCACATCTGCTTTCTGCAAAACATATCCACACCCATCAATGGATGTTAATTTTTAACTTTAAAGAAAATAAGTGCAATTGATAAGTGCAATTTTTGCCTGGCTAATGAACTTTTGATGTGATCTTTAGATAGGAAACATGAATTATTTAGTGAATGGATGACCATTTCTGCCACATCCTGTGAGTATAGCATTGATATTAAGAAATGTGACACTTTAATTGTTATTCATATATTGGCTGTTTTTTCTCACAGCCAAAGGTCTTAAGGTCATGTCTTAGAATGCAAATCCCAACAGTCTGCAAAATTGCAATGTACTCTTTTCTTTCAGTTTTTCACAGGTTCTGTAACAGAAGGAAACAAATGTCACACCCAAATGTCACACACACACACACACTCACACTCAAACTTTATAAAGTTTGAGGAAGTATTAAGGGAAATTCCTAATTCAGAATGAAATGTGCATTGAAAGCTAGTATATCACCTTTAGTAAACAATTAAAAGGAGGAAATCTGTGACCTTGGGATATGTAGTATTTGGCAAACCAATGCATAACAGGAGAAAGCCTGAAAAATAAATGCCCTGCTTACTCTTTCCTTTCACCCTGTGGTCACCACCAAATTCATTAAAAGGTCAAATTGTCTAGATAGTGCCATTCATATCAGTTTTACCTCCCAAAGCCCTAGGGTGAGGTTGAGATCTCAAGAAGCAAACAAAGTATACAGCAGATTCTGCAAGTGTTTCATGTGATCTTCATTTAAATATTCTTTTCTGAAAAATAATGTGACTTATCTCCCTAAAGCCTTGATAATGAAGTGATTCCAGTTTTGGAAATAGAGGAAGAAGACATAAACATACCAAACGTGCATTGAGATTAATGTCAGGAATGCAAGGGAGGTCAATGAGGTGTCATTCATTTCCAGGAGTTTTCATATTTATTAGCACTCAATTTTAGGCTCTGGAAAATGTAGTTTCCCCAAATACAGTATATCTTCTGATAAATTTCTTTGGAAGACCCATTCACCTCTCAATAAATGATGCTACTTTAAACAAAATGTTGATATTTGAAATTATATTGCCTTTTATTTAGTATTCATTACATTTCAAGTCCTATTTCAAAAAACTTTCACATGAATCATTTTGATTCTCACAGTAATTCTATGGCTCAGGTTGCATTGAGACTTGGAAAAGGTAAAGTATTTATCAAAGGTTACTTATATAGTAAGAATGTTAATATTTGAAACTAGGAGGTCTGTTCACAGAACTTGTGCTATCAAGCTCTGTGCTGTTATGACTTCATATACAAGATGTTTTTGATCTATCAGATACCAGAAAAAAAATCTTAGTGTGAACAGTTTGACTGGTTTATACTATTAATTGCATTTTTACCATGTCCTAAGTCCTAAGTTATTTTCTAAATTTTGTCATTCCATATGTTTTTCTCTTTGCAAGAGACGAGGCAATTAAGTCAAGAAATATGACTGATTTTTGGATAGTTTTCTGAATTATTAGTTTTGTTTGGTTTCTTTAAATAAACAATTATAAGTAAGAAAATAACAATACTATCCGAGTGTCAAGCTCTTGAAACTTTTAAAGTAGAAGAAGAAACTGAGAAATATTTTGCCTTAGTCCCCCAAATCTATTTATGGATAATCTAAAACTAGTAAAGATTCAAGTATTTTTGGTTCATAAAGTTATGAAATAACACATATTTCTTGACTATCACATATTTAGTACTTGACTATCACATATTTAGTTATGAAATAACACGTATTTCTTGACTATCACATATTTAGTACCTAATGTTTTATATTATTTTATTAAATGAATCTCACAAATGACTTATGATATGGTAATAATATTAAATCCATTTTCTAGATGAGGAAATCAAGTTTTAAAAAGACTGACTTAACAAGTACTACAGAGGGAGTAAGTTCTTACGGAAGGTTTCTCCCCTATTTGTGTCAAAAGTGGGGGGCGGGGAGGGTTGTTAAAATGAAAAGCTGTGTCCACTCAACTTTCAACTGAGAACCATAAATGTTTGTGTTTTACTATGTACATGTTTTAACAAACATCTCTGTTAAAGATGTTTGAGAATCATGTTCATAAATTTTACTACTACTAAATTGACAGAGAAGAGTACCTTTAGGGAAGCTGTGGGAAAGGAACGGAATCCAAGTTTGTTATCCACTTTAGGGGTCCTCTCCACACATTCTATAAATATGTCCTGAGTTACCGAGCTAAAACCAAGTACAGAACTGTCAGGAAAAGACATAGATAAAGCATTTTTATTTTCTGTTCTGTCTACTAGTTTGTGCTAAGAGACATCTATTCATTTTTAAATCATTCCAGAATACTTATAGACTTAATTTTCTTCTTTTCTACAGAACATTACTACAATTGAGTCTGATTTGAGATGGATTTGGAATAGACATTTTCTTTGTATTTATTTTATTAATTGTGATCCTTTCTAGTAAACTATCTCATAGAATGAGAAACAAATATACTTCTGTTTCCTGTGAACCAGGAACTTGTCTTGGGCATAGAATAGTGAGTAGGAAAATAATGAGACTTGATCTCATGTTTAGTTAATACTTTGAAGTTTGGTATTTTTTTAGCTTATAAAACTCTGAGGTATAAAAGATAGGTGTTGTCCAATAGTTCTCTTGTTCTAATAAAAGAAATGCATCTGTTTATATCATACTACATTACCATAACTTGGAAGAGAAAACAAGAAGAATGAAAATTCTAGAAAAAGAATAACTAGGAAACAAACAATCATCTCAGAAACAGATTTCTGAAAGTCTAAAGAAAAGAAACGTTCTCTCTTATATAAAAGGATATAGACCAATGGAATATAGACTAAATGATGTCAGTAGGAAACATAATGCAAAAATGACTCCACAGGAAATAAAGGGATAAGCAACCAATCTTATGGCTAGTTGTTCCTTCATTCAGATCTTTTATTGTGCATTCAAGCATTTGTCTGTAATGTCCCCTTTGTCCCTTTGTAGTCAAGTAGTTTGTCCATCTTTGCCTTGCCAGCCTTCCTCTCACACATTAAATAATATTTCTTCTGACAGAAGACTGGGTGAATTTTTCCCTTATGAAAATAACCACAATTCATATTTTCTTTTGCATTTCCAGCAAGTTCAAATCTGTGAATGGAAAGAGTAGAGTGAGCTCCATCAAAAGTTAAACAATTCACAACTAACTGTGCAATATTTTGTGGCACCAAATGAAGACAAAATTATGGGAAAAATAGAAAGGAGAACATTCAGGTCACCAAGAAACTTCCAATCAGCAAACAAGAAAAAAATTATATTGGGAATATAAAATGTGTACATTTGAATAACTTAAAGGAACTTAATATAGCATACGATCAAGGAGTATGTGAATAGTAGATGATAGAAACTGAAAGGAAAAGCTGAAAAGATGGGAAAGACTAAAGATGATTAGTGCTTAACTCTGTCTTAAAGGAAAGGTAGTATTTCGGTAAATAGAAAAGAGATAGGAGACTCCTATAGGATAAACATCTATGCAGAATGGACATGATATTTAGGAAAAATAAGTGTTTCTGAACTGAGGGTTTATGCAATGGAGTAGCAAACACAAGACATCTATTGCTACTGCCAACTTAAGTCAGCTCTCTACTGAATATCTATTATTTGCCCAAGTTTTATGTATGGTGATAAAGTGGCAAGCAAAGATAAGATCTCTTTTTGTGGGCATTTACATAACAGTCAGAGGAAATTGGTAAAATGTTAATAAAAAAACAGTGCAGAAAATTTCAGAGCACTAAGAGTTATGAGAAAGAAACAATGTGCTAGCATGAACTTGAGTATGTGTGAGTGGAGGAAAGGGGTTGATTAGATTGGGCAATTAAAGGGTACCTCACAGAGAAAGGGATGTTGAAACAGAGAATGAGTCATCAAAGGTAGCCTGCAAGGGATTTCTCTTGGCAGAGCATTCTAGAAGAAAAGAACAAGTACAACGTGCTCAGCTATATAGAAAAGGATAGAACTAGGCTTCTAGTGGTGAACTTAATACATAATAAGCAGATGCTACCTCACCTCTTATAATACCAAAAAGACAAAATTCATTGGTGAGATACTAATTTATAATGATGTGCATCTGAGACTTAAATGATTTTATAAAACAATATCATTTAATACAAATTTATAAAAGAATGAAATTATAATTTTGCTGGTATCCAACGGATATCTTGGTATTTGTTTAATAAGGCAGAGAAATCTTAGGACAACAAAATAAGTTTGATTTGCTAAAAGCAAAAGGAGAATAGTTTGACTCTAATATTGTGAGTGAGGCAGCAAGTTAGGTGAGATAAACCCAAGCTCCATGAAGAAGTTTGCTTTTACTCATCCTTGACTACTATTTATAGGAAACAATGATATCTGTTGAGCAAATTAATTATAAATTAGGGTAATATTCCGATTGTATTTTGGTGATCAATTTAAATTTTGACTGGAGAGACACTGAAACTTTAATAGACAAGATGAACTAACAGTGTCAAGGTAGAAGAATTGAAAGTCACATTATGGAATTCAATTGTCCCCTGTGTGTCTTATCTATTGGACAGAGCTTTCTGCTGTGACATAAAAAATATCTTGAGGGTAGTGATGGCGCCTGGGGTGGAAAAGTAGGCAAAGTGGCACTAAAAAGTCAAAAGAATCTTCATAGTAATAACTTCTAGCCATAAAATTAGAATGATAATTACATCCTAAAACTATGTGATAAAAGTCAGATCCAGTGAAAAATAGACATGTAGATATATCTATATATAATGTGGCAACTATAAATTTGAGGGTAGAAAGGAAGGGGAAAAACATTAGGAACAGAGGTGAACTGTAACTTAAAGAGAATAGAGGAATGGGAGCTTAGGAAGGTAAAAAAATTTTGATAACGATATTCTCTTGTTGCTCCTCTGATCCACCAGAAGATACAATGCCCCTCCCAATACTGAAGCAATTTGCACTAAACAGGATAAAGAATCTCTCAGGAATAAGTGGCACTAGTTATGTCTTATCTGACATCTGTGACTTACATACTCTTGGAGGGGACTGAGCCGTCCTGCCACATCCAGTCACCATTAACATTCTGGCGGGATAATCCAACCCAACGAATGAAGCTAGTCCTGCCTTTGATGTATTCCTATTGTCAACACAAGTACAATGATCAGAATGCCCCTACATTTCTTGAAGTGGCATAAAGACAAAAACTGATTGATAAGACTCTGGACAAGAAAAAAGTTACAATATATTTCACATTAATACTAATTATACTTTATTTAGAATTCTTTATTAGAATTATACCAAGTTATTATTTTAGAGTCAGAAAAAATACTTGTGGGATAAGAAAAAAACATTGTGAAAAACTGGCTAATAGTCTAATCTTCCTATGGGTTTGCTTTCAATTGAATTGGAGTCCCAGATTGAATGCCAAAGATGACTTTTAAATGAGTAAGTGATAAGCAACTACAGAAGGAAATTAGATACATTGTTGGTGAAACTTCATATTTCCTAGATTTAAGTTCTATTGACTTTAGTTTTGCTGATTGGTTGCTACAAAATTTTATATATAGAGGTATTAATTTCTTTTAGTGTATGGATTAAAAGAGAATTATATGATGCCTTTTTCTAAGTGATTTAGAAATAACACACATCACCTTTATCTGGGTTACCTTTTTTTCGACCTAGAATTATCATTACCAATCATCCTATATATTATAATGATTTACTTTGTTTATTGCCCATCTTGCCTAAGATAGAAGCTCCATGGAGTTTGGAATTATTTTCTGTTTTAAAAACTATATAGAGCCAGATCCTCAAATCATTCCAGCATATACATTGGATTAATCGAATTGTAAATTAGTCAGTCAATAGCAACAAACTATGGGTAACAAAATTAATAGCCAATCTATGGGTAACAAAATAAAAAGGAAGTCAAATATTCACAATTCTCACACCCCTCAGAAAAGCAGATGAGACTGTTACTGGTGCACAAAAAAATGGCTAGTTTACTAACAAGACATGTAAGATATAGTATGACAAATGTGTGAGACACTTTTGACTGCTTATTACTTAGAATTTGAGTCACCTGTGACCTCTTTGATACTTTCCACCTTTTTTCTTTAAAATATATCTGCACTAGATACTTTATGAAGCACTCTGCCTGAAATTTTGTCTATCATTCAACTATTCTTTATTTCTCAAAAATTACATTACTTCTCTTAATCATAAATCTCCAACCTGGCATCAGTTAAAAAAAAAAAAACAACAAAATTGAAAGCATATTTATATGTCTCCAATTAATATCTTTATTGGTGTTTAGATTTTAAAACACTTGCATATTGCCAATTTAAAAGTCAATTTACTTGTCTGGCTATCTTCCCAGAGTCTGAAACCATTAAAAAAAGGAGAAAATATAATGAGTTAAAAGTAGAGGGCACAAAGATGATCATGGTTGCCTTTCCTCATGTCTGGTGCACAACTATGTACATCAAATCTCAGTAGATATTTGTCAGTTTTTCTAATTGCAGCTATTCTTTTAAAAATGTTTGAATATTTGAGAATTATTGAATCTTTGTCTCCAAAGACTCAAAAGTATTGAGTCTATTGTTCCAGTTTACTTTTGCCTTCCTTTTTAAATATAAAAAAGTGAGTAATTTCTCTATTAGAATTTGTGTTGTGCAGAATTTCAGCCTTAAAATTATGTTTCGCTAAATCTATAATTGGGCAGAAGAAAGATGGCAAGGCTGTTTTCTGACTGCTCCCAGAATTCAAGAAGAGAGAAACTACATAAAATAATAAAAGGGAAGCATGTGAGGGGATATGCACTTTTGAACATATTTGTATTGAGTAGAGTCCTTGTTACAAAAGGTCAAAAAGGAAATTTGAAAGAGGAAACAGGGTAAACAGAAAATTTTTGAATTCCTTTGAAGTCTCACAATACTATGTATGGGAGAGCCTGTGAAGACAGAGTTGGCATCCTGGTTTGTTCAGGTTGTCCACAAGTTAGCAAAAACTGATAAGACATTTAGCATTTGGATAATACCATTATTTGTGTTTTAAAAGCATACAGAATTTCTTTATATGTTCAGGTTCTTCTGTAAATTAAGAACTAGAATTAAGGAAACTAAGGAAGGGCTGATGATTTGTTGCAGAGACGAGACTAGAACTCAAAGTCTTGTTAGTCCTACTTCAGTACGTTCTACTCTCATTTGTAATGTTTACTATGCTTCATAAGGTTTGCAGATTAGCACCCTCTGGAAGACAGGAGAATAAGACAAAATACAATATTTCACTTGAGATTTTTCTCCTTCTGACTCCAAAAATATTTGTCATATGAATCTCCTTACCAGAATGTTCTGGTCTGTGATCTTCACAAGAGTGGCGTTCATGTCAGCACAAAACTGCTTACCCTCATCCCATGTCACATTCTGCCTGAAGAAGCCATAGCAACTATCACCATAATATCTCCAGTTTTTCTCACAGGGGCTGCATTTATGAGCTGTAGGGGAAAATGAACATGGGAACCCTTTCATTCTAAATTGGGCTGACTTGCTTTTCCCCGTATTCAGATTGTTTTTCTTTTCTTTCAAATCTCAAGATTCTCTACAGATAGCATCACAGAAATACTCAGGGTTGGAGAGATGAAGAGTATATCAAGGCATACTTACTGAGACTACCTTTGGGTTCTACTTGTTCTAATAGTTGTAGGAAATCTTGACAAACCTTCTTTGTTAGTTGTTTCAAGGTTCCTGAGAGATTTTCATTCTCTGCTTGTAGATAATTTTGCTGTGTGACAGCTAGATGTAAACATTAGATAATTTATTATCTAATAAGGGAAATATGAAGAAAACTTTAATTTCCATAAGTTTTAAATTCAGCACACTACCAATCACTGAGTGTTCACTCAAATCACTTGGGTAAGTGAGTGTTGAGAGGGATCAGTGTACAAAGGACTAGGCGTAAAAAAGAACAAATTAAACTGATTTGTTAATATGTTTTCATGATTTTTCAAATAAAATTGAAAGCTATACTAAACTTAAACTCAAGAGCTTTCTAGAAGAATTGTTTGACAAAAGAAATGTTTGCAGGAAACAATTGCAAGTAAGAAAATACCAAAGTGGTTGTTTGGATGTTTTTCTTTAAAACATTATCTAAGAAGTTTCATAGCAGTAAATAATATTGTTACTTAGAGGATTATTTTTGTCATGTAACATTACTGTGATATTGAGGTAAATAATTGGAAGTGAATGGTTTTAAAGTGTGATAAAATAAAGTTTAAAAACAAGTAACAATTACATAAATGATAATGTGACACTGGAGAACTTTTAGGCTTAAAGGAATAAAAGTAATACCTAAATTAGGTGGAATAAAAATGTCTTGTTCAGAAAGTAAATACGTTTGAAAGGAAATGGGAAAGAGAACATTTTTTGGAAGCAGAAACAGACTAAGCAAAATCTTAAGCAGGAGGCTGGTCATAGGATTTTTTTTTGACACTGAGAACTTCCACGTTGACTGAATCTTAAAAGACAAAGTATAAGGGAGGCAAGAAAATTGAAAGGAAAGCATGGGTACATGACAAGAAGGATCTTAAAGAGCTGCTTAAAACTCCTAAAAGTAATTTTAAATTAAAAAAAACAAAAATAATCTGCAAGTTGTATTTTATCAAAAGAGAAAAAAATCAGAACTTTTATTAAGAAAGTTTTGGCAACTGCATATAGAAGTTATTAGTGTAACAAACAGAACATAGTGACAATGACACTTAGTGGGTTACACTGAGATCCTTAGTGTACTCTAAGGATCCTTTTTCAGATCAAATTGTTGTCAGTGAATCTATACTTACTCATAATCCCCAGGGCTACCAGCCCAACGACCATCCCCATGCATAAGAAGAGCAGAATCAAGGTCATCACGCGCCATGAAGAAGAAGTAGCAGCATCAACTGTGGACATGCAATAAACATGTCAGGGGCAGTAGCATGGTATGGCTGGGGCAGTGCCATCCATCTCTGCCCTCTCAGGAGTTTCCAGGTGATATAAACAGCTCCTTTGTCAAACCTTATTTCTGTTTCCTTCCACCAACAATAAGCACAACCCACTCCCAGACCTTACATCTACCCTATCCCAAGTGAATATCTCTCTGAGTCAAAATAAAACCAATTATTAATGTCTGCTTATTTGTATTTGTTTTACTTTGTACCCACCTTCTATAAATAGCTGCTTTTATATGCAACAGCTGGAGGAACTATCATGCATATGCTGATATTCTACAAAATGGGATCTCCTAGTATTCTTTCCCTATATCCCCTTGCTTTCTAGCCCCTCCATCTTTAAACTCCTTAAGCCTTAATGTATGCATCCATGCTGCTATATTTTGTTTTTAAATTCAAGATAAGTCTATGTGAACCAATATAGATAATACTCAAATGCTGCAAAAAACCACAGTCATTCAGGAGAACAAAACTCTATGGGCTGTCATAGGTTGACTCAAATCTATAGTTAATTTCTAAATTTTTGGTTTTGAATATTCTTACCTGAAGTGAGAGCTGGCTTTCGACTTTTAATGTTTAAGGTGATGTACCCATCCTCATCCTGCATGGCTTTCCCTGAACCACAAGCAAGCTGAAGTTTCAATGACTTTCCAAAATGCAGTGTCCACGCTTATGATTTCAGTGTTTGCAGTCCGTGATCTTCCTCTCTCTGGTAAGAAGGAACTCTATCAGTTGGAGCACATGGGTTTTTTTTGTTTTGTTTTGTTTTGTTATTTTGCTTTTTTCCCCACACCAGGAAACTCTTTCATAGCTGCTCAGAGATACATAAACCTTGACCCTACAAAACACAAAAATAATAATAACTTGTGGTAAATGAGAAGATAGGGCATTTGTTTCCTGTTTCCTTGTCAACTCTGAATGAAAGAATATCCCATAATATGTACACTCTTAAAGAACAAGAGTTCAAGCTCCATCTGAATCCTGACAGAAGCTAAATCATATTGCCTAAATGAACTGATTTCTAATAAAAATTCATAATAAAACACCAGCAAAGACAAAGACTGCTCCACTGTGAGAAGCAAGGAAATATAATTTGATTTAAATATAATTTGAACTCCATTATAAGTTATATGGTCTTGTGTTGGAAGGAACCAATCCTAATTATAACCAGTCATCCAGCCAACTTCTTACATCTTTCTCCAAACAAATTTTTCAAAAATATACGATTCTGCATGAGACAGAGACTCTATTGTTTAGGTTTAGTCATTGATGGAAAACAATCAAAGTGAAATAATACAGCTAGAGACTTGATGTTTTCATGAAGTCATATTTCATTTTATAGTGATTTTTCAGTAGTTAAATTTTTTTTATTCAGTGAAACCATGGAATTGTAATTATGATGGAATGGTGCTTGGATGGAGAGCTCTTGTAGGGGGTAGGAGATTTCCTCCATCATATTATAATGTATATTCCACATATTTGATTTTATGAGATGAGTTTTTAGATTGTCATTTTGGTTTACATTGAAAGTAGTTATAAAAACAGCCCAAAAGCCAGGCATGGTGGCCACGACAGGGACCAGGGATCGTGGTTCAAGTCCCACTTGGGGCAGCGTAACCAGATCTAGTTCCAAAAACATAGCTGGGCATGGTGGCTCCCGCCTGTAATTCCAGCTACCTTGAGTCCATGGTATCCCGGGCATCATGAGCCTGCGGTTCCAAGGGCAAACATAGTGAGACCTAGTCTCAAAAAAACCCAAAAAACCATAAAACAGCCATAAGAAGTTGGCTACTGCACTTACTGGAATTAGTGCTTTTATCTTTAGAGAGCTTCTACAAGAACTTTACAGCAGATATTTCTGTAAATCTCCATGACCAGAAAAGCTCTCTTTTCTCTTGATAAATTAATCTTATGCTTTAAGATTTCTTTCTCTAATGTCCTGAGTAGCTCAATTAATAAAGCATGAGACTCTCAAACTTTCTTTCCCTGGACATCTCAAATTATTTTGATAAGGAGATAATACACAGAATAAGCACAGGTGGTGTTGCCTGATATAAAAACCCAACCTAATCATTACTGAAATATCATCACTGTAAAAACAATCCTTCATCAAAAATAATGCTCATTTTAAATTTATCTCAAATTGGACAATGTGTTAAAAAATAGAGTCAAATTTTTTAAATCATCAAATCTGTTTTTGTCTCTGAGTTTCTCACCTCTATTCAAATATTCATATGATTCCCAGTCATAAGGAGGGTAAATTCAGGTCATTATCCTTCCATTCAACTAGCACTGCTTCTGTTTCAGTAACTTCTGCCTAAGCAGACATCTCCAAACAGCGCCTGATAACCCCGACCTCCCAGCACAGCTGGGAATTAGTTTAGCCCCACATGCCATCCTCTGCTCTGCAAGTTCACTCATCTGCCTTGGCCTGCCAGGAAACTGCTTGTCTTTTCCGCCCTGGTTGACCCATCTTTTTGTTCTTTCTTTCAGGTTCACTTAAGTGTCTATTTCCTACATATACAGAGATACTGAAATAATTGTGCCTGAGTGACAAAGAAAAAACACTAGGGAAGCTAGACTTCAAGTGACACTTTTTCAAAAAAGCTTTACTCTGTACTCTTAATAAACAACTAACTTCTGAAAACTCACATAAAACAAATCTGTGGACATTTGCAAGTTTTCATCACCTCATAAATATTTTTCTTATTCAATTAAACATATTTTTTAAGAATGTATGAGACATAATTAGTTAGCTTTGGGGTTTTTTCACATTTTCTAGGTCTTGAGGAATTGGTTTAATTATAATAAAAACATCTCATTTATTTTCTTACAAACCACCAAGAATGTGCTGGGCATATTCCTTGATCCATGAATATATTCATGCTTACACTGTGCTTACACTGTGCACTGAATGCCAGAAGAAGATAAAACTAAAATTGGTAAGACTATCCTCAAAGAGGATGTTCTCGACATTTATCTCAAAGTGTCTATACAGGTAGGCTCAACCTCTGGATTTGCCTTTAGTTTCTTCCCCTTTCTGACTACAATTCATCATTGGTTTCCGGAACTTTCAAAACTTTAGCACAGACTCAGGGGTTTGGGCCAGGTCTATATGACATCAAAAATAAATGTGTTTTTATTTGTAACCCAAAATTATAACTCCCCTTCTGCTGGCAACATGGCTTTATGGTGTGAGAAATTGGTACTTGCAGGGTGAGATCAGACTGCTAGGGTCAGTGGAGCTTCAGTTTGCATTCTGCTCTGTCCTCCAACATAATCTATAAATAAAAGTTGAGTTACTCAGCAAGGATTAAGCAGAGAATTGCCAGAAAAAAAGGATGACGAGCTTTTTTCCTTTTTCAAAACCCAGGAGCTTTGCTACATATCTCTTAACTACCCTGCAAGATCTATGATTGACATTTTTTATTTGTTTGAATATTTTATAACTCTTCAGGAATCAGAAATCTTTATTCCAAATATTCTTGTGATTTTAGGTTGGAATAAAACCTTTTACTTGTTTAATATTTCACAGCTTAATAGGCATTTTTAGAGAAACTGGTAAATAGTTTAGGTTAGATAATTAGTTAGTGACCATCATATTCCAGATACTGAAACTGATGGTGAATATTCCTTGAGAAGGTCATGGTATCAGTCTTCAGGGGACAGAGCCTATGACTTTAACTATTTTTTGCTATTTATTTTTCTTACCTCACTCCATCACACTCTAGCCCCCAGTTCTCCCCCCTCCCTTGCTTCATTCTTTTACATAGCATTTACCACTACTTGACATATGGAGTCTTCTCTATGTATGTTTTTTTTTTTTCATTTATCCCCAAAGAAATGCATTCCATTGCCCTAAAATAGAGACTGGTATGTAGTGAGTGGCTGATAATTCTTTGTTGAAATGACTGTTGACTGAATGGATACATGTACAATGGGCATTTTACATGCATATGTATAATATGCTATATGACATATAGTATAGTATGCTATACTATTAATACATATATTGCTTTATACTATAGCAAATATGCTACAGATATAATATAATTATAGTAAATAAGCTATATGCTGTACATACAGAAAGAGAAGTTTAAGGAATAGCTAGACCCGTGATCCTACTTGTAAAAAGCAGTACAATCTATCTAGTTTCCAAATGCTTTCCATTAATTTATGATGTCCTTCCAATTTAGGTATTGTCCAGAATCCAATTATCTGTGTTTATAGCTAATGAATGAATAAAAGATATTAGAATATAAAAGCATTTAGTGGATCAAGTTGATTAATATATAATGATGGCTAATGGATGTGTAAATATAAAACAAAAGTAGAGTTTACTATTATGAGTGTTATAACTTCTCTAAACCAAAAAATTATAAAGGAAGTGAATCTTTTGCAGTTGATAAGAGCTTTTGGCAGACTTTTAAAAACACATCACCTTAAAGCTAACCCTTAAGGACATTTGTGGGTGATGATGTCTCCATCTTCCACGTTCAGATTGTTGCTGCATGCCTAAGTTACTAACCTGTTACACACATTAATTACTACTTATTTTCGAGGAGGGGCAAACTTTTCTGTCATGAATAAGTCCTGGATGATATTTTCTCTTTCCTTTTCAGAATACATGTTAAAAGTTAGTGAATTGACCAATAAATTATCTATGAAAAACTGCAGTGGAGCATTTTGTTATACACAGTAGAGAAAATGAAGGGAAAAAAGTGTGAACCTGTTCCCATACCACTTCATGCACATTTATCACACACATTCATATAAAACTTCTGCAATGACACAATCATACAATTTATCACACATATGCATATAAAACATCTGCAGTAGAACAATCATATAATCATATAACCAAATATAACCAAAGAGAATATGTGTTTGTATTAAGATTTGGAAGTAGCATACAGCAAAAGGGGAAGTTCAGAATAGAGGAAGGATTAACACAAGGGACAGTTCATGGGTGATACGGTGACAGTTCATGGGTAATATGGTGGAGGGAGAACTACTGGGACTGTAACTATGTAAATTTTAAAAAAATTAATTAAAACAAAAAAAATTTGAGGAAAGGCCTACTATGCATAAGCAAAGAAGACAGTGTGGTACATAGTGGGAAAATTAATTGACTGAGCATATTAGAGCAGGGGATGCATGCTCAGGATAGTGTGATGCAAATTACCCTGTTCAGATCATTTTAAAATACACTTGGACAGACAGTTCATTAATCAATTATTTGAACATGAATTTTTTAATCACTTGGTAGTCCCAAGCACTATTCTCTCTTCTGGGAATCAAGTAGTGAACAAAATATACAACAACTGTGCTTGTGCTGTGTTTATTATGCCAGGAGAGGATGGTGAATGCAGATGGTAAAGAAGAGAAAGCCTGGGCATGAAAATTTCAGGTCATTATAAGTGTTATTGGGCACCCCTGACTGTGGTCATTTATATTGATTTGTCTAGGCTTTATTAGAAGTATTTTTTTCCTTTTTAAGATCATTCAGAATAATTGAAATTTGTTTCTGACAATAATAGTGAAAGGTACCATTTATTTGCTTCCTTATGCTTATATTGATGATCTTTGTGGTAAGCATTATGGTTTATGCAATTTTACTAATAAAAGCAATAAACCATGGCGGTTAAATAACTTCAAAAAAGCCACAGGAAAAATAAATGTTGAGTCAGGGTTTGAATGAATCAATTTGTCTTTATTGTCCTTTATTTTAATCAGGATTTTTATTATCCTGGTTGGATAAATATTGCATTTCAAAATAAATCCCCATCCTCTAGTCATCCTCTGGCTCCCCCTTGTGGTCATTTTTGTTATGTCATTATTATTATTATTATTATTATTACTTTACATTTTTTTTATGTCTTTGATACCTCTCAATTGAATCTTCATTTTTCTCCATTCTCTTTTGTAAATAATTTTGATTAATTCCTATTTTGTCCATTGTTCAGTTACTTTGTAACAGACTTCATTTCAGAAGTGTTCTCTGAAAAAATCATAATGGGAACATATATGAGTTAGTGGAAAACAAAGTGATTAGTAAAAGTGTTGGTGAGTTATAATTTTAAAAAATAAAATTAGTCAGTTAATGCAGTTACATTCAAATACTTGTAACCAGTGTTGTAGGTATAATCATTTTTAACCAGATAGCATTTTCCAGATATATATGAATGTATATAGAAATATAACGAATCTTTAGGTGTATGTAAGGAAATTGTCATTACAGTTTCCCCTGTTAAATGGTCTAAGTCAGACAAAGTACAAAAAGAGATAGTAAATATGATAAGATGGCATCATCACCAAGTATGATATGCTTGTGGGAATCACAGATCTTTTGGTCTTAGAATCACAATAGGTAGTGAGTTGGAAAGATGGAAGTGGGACGTTAGAGGTTAAAATAGCTGAGACTCACACATATTGAGAGCATGATAATCATAATAAAGTTAAGGTCCAAAAAGAGATTTAAGACAGTTGAAAAATGGTAAAAAAATAAAACAAAATGAGTTAGAATGCCATAGGATTTGATAGATGACTAAAAGGTGTGTTGAGAGTAAAATCTAATAAAACACACTACAGAAATGCTGGAAATTGTTAAGGGAGAGAGCTATCAGCAGTAATTTCTAAATAGTAATTTCTAAATTGTAAGTAGTGAAATTATAGATTAATAAGAAAAATGTTATCTTATAGGGTCATAATAGTAGAAAGTATGATCAGGAAGCAAGATTTTTCATCATGGTTTTGTCCAATCACTATTTCATATAAAACAGTAATAGGCTAAATGTTTTCTTGGAGGACTTTTGGATATGTGAAAGTATCAGTGCAATGAAAACAAGAACTCAGACTTTGCAAAATTTAATGAAAGTACAAGACTAAAACAGAGGTAGAGAAACATCCCAGAATTTTCATTTTTATCATTGCCTTTTTGATTTAACTCTTCCTCATCTCAGTGATGTCTGTTTTTATCTAATTTACCTAGAATGGAAAGCAGAAGCTTATTGTACATTTCCACATTTCTGACTGTGAAACTTTGTTGGTTATGATCCAGAGCCTCCAAATCCTTTTTGTTTCTTGGATTGAGTATTCCATCAGGGTGAAAATAAACAAAGACCATGAACAGAAACTATATGAACCCTGATATATTTTGAGATCATGCACAGGTGTTAATGAAAAATTATTTTTACACCATGTTTTCAAAACCCAAAGGATATTAGTTCACACTCCCAAGGTGGATGCAATTCACTCCAAGAGAACTTTGGCATAAAGAATTTTCACACAAAGTTATGAAGGCCTTGGTAAATTTTGGGTCCCACCCCAGCCTTCTGAAAATAAAAAGAACAAATCTCCTTGAGTGAGTTATCTCATATTCTCCCTCAGCACAAGGGAAACCTTTAGAAAATGTTCTTTCATTTCCTGACTCATATAAAGCTTGCATTTTTTTTTTCTCCTCGCTGAGGTCTGCATTAGTTTCCAGTTACTGCTTTACCAAGTCACACTAATAGAGCAACTTAAACAAAATGAGTGCATTCTCTCACAGTTCCTCAGTCTCTCTGCCTGGATCTCTCTGAGGCTGTCAAGGCTGTTAGCTGACTGAGTTCTTTTCTAAAGAGCTTTCTGTCACTGTTTCTTGACCTCCTCTTCTAGCTTGCATTCTTCAGCTCTTGTCCTCCTTCCTGCACCATTAATAAGCAAGGTTCTCTCTCTCTCTCCTCTCTGTCTCTCTCTCTCTCTCTCTCTCTCTCTCTCTCTCTCTCTCTCTCTCTCTCTCTCTCTCTCTCTCTCTCTCTCTGTCTCTCTCTGTCTCTCTCTCTGACCTTTGTCATCACATCTCCTCTGACTATATGAAGGCAACTTTCTCCACATTTTTAAAGACTCATGATTAAATTGGGTTCATCTCCATAACCTCATCTCGAGGTCTGGAACCTAACTGAACTTGCAGTATCCCCTATGCCACTTAGATTATTAATAAAGTTAAAAAAATAAAAGGCACAAAATGGAACCCTTCCTATGAGACCCAAAATACTCAACATAGTTTCAACCTCTCCCCAGAGTGGAATTCTAAACCTATCAATATCCAGTTCTCTCCAGTGTGGCCATTTGTGTAACAAAAGCCACCTGACTTCCCCTGAAGGTAGGGCCTTTGCCTGCAATTACCTTTGTTCCCTTTTGCTAATGACCCTGTTGCCCAACCCAAGAATCCTTGACTAAAGCCAGTGTGATCTCTAATTTACTCAGATGAACTTTGATTTTAAACTCTGCTATCCATCCATAGTCAGAGGATCTGGAAATAGCATGTAGACATCTTTGAGGGGAGAGGTACTATTTTTCTCTCTGCTACAGGTTCTTAACAATTTCCTTTCTTATATTTGCACATTTTATTAAAAATTAATGAAATTGATGGGACAAGAAGTAGATACAGTCATTCAAAAGCCTGAGAATCTGAGGGTTCTTGGTGATAAATGACTGTGATTTGCTATATTACTGATGCCCTTTACAGAATAAGTAGGGCATTTTATCTATAAATTTTCAATTCATTATTTATACTGTATTGTGTAAATCCTTGGGTTGAGTTTAATTCCTTTTTATTAAAAATGTTTTGGATCATTTTTAGACCTAAGAAACAGAAAGCAGAGAGGCAGTTATCTTCATAAATGAGATGTAAATAAATTATAATTTAAACAGGCTTTAAACACATGATAAAGTCACCCTATATCCAGATTTTCATGTGGATTTTTGGTAATTTTAGCAATATTTGTGCCTGTGATCACCCCAAACTCCATCTTCCAACTTTTTAGAAAATTATCAGAACTGTATATTTTCTATACTTGTTCCAGTTTAGAAATGTGATGTTTAAGTGGCGAAGCTATTTAAACAGACAAAAAGCAACCAAATAAATTTTAAACAACTCTAAAACAAAACCAACCCCCATTTTCCCCAGAATCACTTTGGTTTTTTCACTTTTCTAAAACTTCAGATAGTTGTTTTTTAAGTCTTGTCTTGAGACTGCTTATTATCCAAGGGAATATTGTATTTTGGGGAAATTTACCATTATTCAGTTAGGAATGCCCATTCATAGCCAGTTTTAATAAGTATCTATTTCTTCTTCAAGTTCCATTTCCAACATCATCTGTGTGTGTGTGTGTGTGTGTGTGTGTGAGAAAAAAAACACATATACTATTCTTGTTCAGGTTTCTTAAAACAACAGCCACATTGTGTGTGACCTTTATATACATGAGTCTTCTTATCCTACTATGTGTAACTTGTCTTGGTATCTTTGTTATCTAACATGGCAAGCACTTGGTCCAGTGTCTTCATATAGAATTAACTGATCTTGAATACAAGGTGAGACCCTATACAGAAATATTCAGAGAAAACTACATGGAGGAGCATGGGAATTTCTTCAGGGAACCGTTATTCCTGATCTTTGCTCTCACAATATGAAACAAGGCTAAAAAAAAAGCAGGCAGGTTAAGATATGTAACAGTATGATTTTTGAGAAAAAATTTGCCTTTTCATTATCTGAAGAAAAGCTGTCTGTCATTCTGTCCTTTGAGAGGGAGAGTGGGGAGTGTCTTGAGTCAGTTAACTATCTACATAAATGTTCCCAGCCTTGAAAAGAACATCCTGTTTCTGCGCCTGAAGATAGCAAGACATTAATTACATAATTTATAGTAGTACTTTCTTCTACAATGTCTGAAGAAGTGACCTATGCAACACTCACGTTTCAGGATTCTGCTGGAACAAGAAATAACCGGGATAGAAATAACCTAAGGAAAAGAGGTAGGAGTTCAGAGAAACTAAGATGTGACCTTGTGAAATGAACAGGTGTGACTGTGTTGAGGCACTGACTTTAGAACTGTTCCTGAAGGGGGGTATGTTATGAATCTCTAAAATGGTGACCTAAGTTACATATTAGCAGAGTATCCCCATATTTGACTTTCAAAAATTCTCTAAATAGTGTAATATCAGTTCTGTATTATAGTGAAACACTTTGAGTTTGGGACCTAGGATTTTTTCTTCTCATAAATGTGTCTTTGATACATACACCTTGTAAGAGATACCCAGGGGACATCATTTTAGAAGTCCAACTAGAAGTTTTTAAAATAGAGAAGCAGAGGAAATTTTCTTTCCAAGAGTATAAATGAAGAGAAAATTTGGAGGGAGTGGTATCAGAAATGACAAAAACTAACTTCTGTATTATAAGTACTTAAAAACCTTTCCAGTTTGTTGAAATTCCCAATATAATTTGTAATGCTGAATTAAAAAACTTAGGTGAAATAATTTAATCAAGTTCATGCAACTGATATGTGTTCAATTCCTGACTCAGTTTTAGTCTTCTAGTTCCTTTATACTCAGAAAAGAGAACAGTTTCTGTGTTCAAGAATCCAATTTAATATATCAGACTATGTTTCTTACTTTTTTTTTCTTTGATGGTTCAGGTTGTTGTTCTGAACCAAATAAAACATAAGAAGCTATATTCTTCTTTTTAGGTTTCTTTAGTTTAAGCCCATCTGTATGTGGTTTAGGGGGGATAGTTTCTTAACAAAAGGGGGGCTGGGAATAGAATTTACATGTATCTAATAAAAAAATCTGACTCTAACCCCTGATGAAATGGGTGTTGTGTATATGTATGTACTACATGCAGCAGTGATTTGAAGAACGCATGAATCTATCAAAAACACCAGGCTAGGTGCCACTAGATCCTGAATAAAGGAACAGGGAAGTCAAGTGTGTGTGAGAGCTATTTGTATATACATATGTTTTTAGGAAGGTAGTAAGCTAAATGCTGAAGACATCAGCTTTCTCATCCATTCTGTGCTTTTGGTTAAATTGCATATGCATCCATTCATTTACTCAATATTCCTTCATTCATTATTACCAGGTGATAAACTAACTGGATATGAGATAAAACTAGAATCCACCTATCCCTTTGAGAATTGTAATCTCAAAAATTGGGGTCAATCATATTTTCAGAATCCAGAGAGCAGTTTCTCAATATCTCACTCATGAAATCAACATATTAGAAGAAAGAATATCATGAGCAAAATAAAACCTTGAATGTTAAAAGGTGTTTACTCTAAAGGGACAGGTGAATGATAGAGAAAAGATGTGGAAGTAACTGTCTGTGGGCATTTACTACATGTTCTTTTATGTATACTTTTGAGATAGGGACATTGAAAAGCAAAAGGAAAATGTTAGGAAGTTTAGAAAGCTTCCCAGGTGGAAGAAATAACCCCAAATCTGGCCACCACCTGGCATTTCTGTTTGCTAATGTTCCCACTGCCTCTCTTCAGGGCATCCAGCTCCATCCCACGTATGGCGTCAGACTGCCCTGGCTCTGTTAATTCTCTGTCTGATGTTGCTCATTTCACTGGTGACCTTGGGGATTATGTGTAAGTATATCTGCCTCAAACCCACAGGGGTTATCACTCTGAATCCTGTTAATACTTCCAGTCACATAATCTCTTGCAATTTATCTCTAAGTTCAATCACTAGGGAGCATCCTTTATAGCTATAAGGTTTTTGCACTAACTTCACTGTTTAGATGATAATTCATCTAGACTAGACTGACTATAAAAACTTTTATTTTTCTAGTTATTGTTTGGAATATGAGCCTCTTTTTTGCCTGGGAAGATAAGCACTTATTTCAATGTTAGAAAACAAGGAAACAAAGAAAGACTCAAGGACCAGCAAACCATTTGTTTACACCTAAGACTTAGAACAATACTGACTTTATCTATTCATCTAAGATATTTCTAGAGTAGAGAATACTTCTAAGCATTAGCAACAGTATGACAGCTATAAATAAAAATGTTATCCAAGCTAAGTGGAAAAGTTGCCTGCTGTATCTTAGTTGGTAAGTAGAAGGTTGAACCACACTTATATAACCATAGAAATCCCACCACATGCATCATAGTCAAAAAGGAATATCTTCTGATTCTGATTTGTCATTTGGCAGTCTGTAGTGAATAGGATAGGGAATCAATCCTGAAAAATATCCTGAGAATATACACTCGGCAGGATGTGAAATATATGATGTTCAAAGTAAGGGAAACAGCAGGATTAACTTTTAGGGGACTTGTTATCAAAAACTTTATTTTGTGACTAATTCTTAGATCTTTGCTGCTTTCATTTCTTTTTATATATGCAAGATCTCATGGGTAATTAGAATTTAGATACATCTATTTGGACATATACATAGAGGTTAATGGTGTGGCTAATTCTTTTGAAACGAACTATGATATTCTAACAGCAGAAAGAGAAACTCAGTTGCTGATTCTTATAAGAATTATTAATTCATCTTCTATAATGCATATTTTTAAAAATGAAGATACACTCATATAGTCATTGGTTCACTATAGAAAAGCAGACCCCTTTTTTGTGCAGTTCTTAAATTTTTCTAGGGTTCTTAAATGGGTCTTTTTTATGCTGATGAATCACTGAAATATTTATTAAATATCTCAGTTTTTAGCAGTAATAAATATTAAGCAATCTAGGAAATATTTCTTTACGTAGAAATAGAAAATGATGTATGGCTATCATGAGAACAGACAAACCTGTGAACTTCTCTCTTGTGTCTTGGAGTTTTGCAGATGTCTCGTGAAATTAACTCAGAGACAGAGAAGCTGAGTCAACTGCAGAAAGTCATCCACCACCAGCAAGAAAATTCATCCCGACTATTGAACCTGCCCTCTGAGGAGCAATTTCTCAAGTTACAGATCTCCAACCTGTTAAAACGGCAGGGCCGGATGGCTGTTAAACTTTGCCAAGAATTAATCACCCACACTTCTGGTAACCAGGACCTGCAGAGCAGTCAGATCAAATCAGTTGCTACAAGTTGAGGGGGATCACGTGCACTCCTCAAAGAACGAAATTTTTATGTTACCCAACAGCCTCAAATGATGCTGTGCTGAATGTGTACATGACAAGAGACGCTACCAATTTGCTTAATGTTTTTAAAGATTCAGAGGCAAATTGGGAAGCATTTTGGAATAATGCTAATCATTTCCTTCCTTCATGGACTACTTCCAGGAGATTCTCTTGTTATTATAAGACATTAACAACATACCTGGTAGTTCTGAGGGCAGAAAAATGAACTGTAGCAAGAGAACTTTCATCACTGTTACCCCAACCATCATCAGGGGTACCTCTTCATTTTCAGAGACTCCTGAGCAGTATGTGTTCCTGGTGCTGCCACTCAGAACAAGTGACTTAGTTTTCAAAACATTTCCTAATCACACCGAAATTATTTTGTCTGTAATGGATGTATTTTATCTTGCAGACCACAGATGTAATCCTTGTCCTAAGATGTGGCAGTGGTACCAGAACAGCTGCTATTATTTCATAACAAATGAGGAGAAAACCTGGGCTAACAGTAGACAAGATTGCATGGACAAGAACTCTACCCTAGTGAAGATAAACAGCTGGGAAGAAAAGGTCTGGTGGAATCTCTTTCTCGAGTTATAGAAATTACCCATAACATGGAGTATCTGATTCAAACAGTAGGACTATAGTACATTTTTAATGAGAATTAATACATTTCACAAATATTCCCCATTTTGTAAATGAGAATGTACTGACATGTAGCTTTTTTTTTTTTTTTTTTCTGTTTTCTTTTTCAGGATTTTCTCAAATCACACCCAATACCCAAATTTTCTTTCTTCTGGTTGGGATTATCCTGGGACCCACACAGTAAAAGTTGGCTATGGGAGGATGGTTCTACCCCCTCTCCATCCTTGTAAGTCTTTAGTTATTTGGGAGAAACCAAGCTTGGCAGGGGATCCTAAGAAAATGGGTGTCAGTTGTAATAATTATAGACTTAGATATAAATATATATATGAGTATAACTTATATGGGAGGTTCAATAATAACAATGCACAATGTACATCTAATTTCATCATGTGACAAACTCATGAAACAATGAGCCTCATCTTTTAGCTTACATTTTCTTTTTTACTTAACAAACACAATACAGTGTTCAATATAGTTTCTAAATATTAGCCTTTTTAGAAAAGCATTGTGATTTTCCATTTTATAAAGCTGAAAATAGTCACAGAAAAATTGTATAACTTGTTTGAGGTCAAGCAGTTAATATGTGGCAAAATCAGAAATGAGTGATTTGGAGACCATGACTGCTACAGTACAAAAGGTGGTGTTTATCATAAAGACATACATTAACACATTTATTGAAATTTAATAATTGTCAATCATTTTCTAACAGATAGTCTCTGAATAAATGGATTTATTTAATAATCAGTTTTAAAGTAGAGCAATTAAATTATATGGGAAGTATTTTTTCATGAACTAAGATGAGTTAAATCTGCGACTTCAAAGTTTTGATGAAAAATTGAAAATACATGTAGAATATATGTAATATCTGGAGATTATATATTTGGCAACTACTTAAAAGTTATGAAAAATGGATTTCAACTTTAAAAAGTGTAAAAGAATGCAAAATTTTTTAGCAACTACAAAGCCAAATGTTTTCAAGAAAAACCTTCATCACAGCTGCATTAAAAGGCTATAATAGAGGCCAGGCACTGTGGCTCGTGCCTGTAATCTTCAGCCTATGAAGCGACCAGGCTAGGGATCATGGTTTGAGTCCCGCCTGGGGCCTGCAGTGAGACCTAGTTCCAAAAAAATAGCTGGGCGTGGTGGCACGTGGTGCCTGTAATCTCAGCTACCTGGGAAGCTGAGGCTGGGGATTGCTTGAGTCTGTGGTACCCTGGGCAATGAGAGCCTGTGGTTCCACGGGCAAAAATAGCAAGACCAAGACTCAAAAAAAAATGGCTACAATAATTCTTATTTTAATATAATTTGTGGTATTTATTAAACAAAATATGATCATTGACTTTTTTCTGGGAGTCACATGTTTTTCTCTACTTCCTACCCTATCAAGTCATTAATCATCAATCCCATTACTGTTTTGCTCTTTAATCTTGTCAATGTCTTCTTAAACTGATTTATAGTTACTCATTTTCTGCCAATGATACTATGCTTCATCTGTGACCCACCTAATTTTTTAAATGACAATATATCTATACTTTTACCCCTAGATATATTTATCATTACTTATCTTCATATACAGTTATCTTCATTCATGTCATGACTTTTTCTACTCAACACCAGTTTACTGCACTCTTACAGTTACATAAAAGTCATCAGTCTGGTTGCACACAAATAATAAGGGCAGAAAGTGCATGCAGATTCATAAACAAGCAAAAATGACAGTTGACTTTGCAACTGTAGCAGTGCTAGGTGTGACATGATCCACCTGTTGTACTCCAGCAAGACTGGGCTTACATGGTATTACCATCATCTCATCTGAGTCCAGATGTTTCTATCATCCATGACCCTCCATCAACTACCAATGAAAATATGGAGGAGGTGCCCCCATGCAAGGTTCAGGGTCTGCAGATACTGATGTCCTGAACTGAGGAAGACTGAACTTGTGGATCACACAGACAATTTTTACTGAATAAATGTTACTCTGAATAAGTGCATTTACTCAGGGTTGGATTTTCTTTACCCTGTTAAGAAATGATAAAAGATTGTTGTAGTGCAAAAGGGATCCTTTGACCCAAAAAAAGCCATTTGGAACTCACAGAAGATGAAGACCTAATGGTGTAATTTATTATGATGTTGTTTAAGAGTTATCAGCAATTCTTTAGTAGAGGGAAAAGGGACTTTCAATGGAATTATATATATGTGGTCATTCATTTTGTTTCTTAACTTCTGCCTTGTTCTCACTTCCCATGTATTGTGGAGTCAGAAGTCTGCCAAGATATAGATAAGTGATATTTGGTTGTGACAGTAGCTGAGAATATGGAATGGACATTGAATTTCAAGTATGTAACTACTAATTCATTTTAAATTGATTCACTTTCAGATTCAGCAGTATGGAATATATCCAGATCAATAGATCCAAAGGATGTGCTTACTATCAAAATGGAAATATTTATATTTCCCGCTGCAGCGCTGAAATTTCCTGGATTTGTGAGAAAGCAGCTGCCTTAGTGAAGATTGAAGATGTGGATTAATATGCTTCTTCCAAATTCACCAGGAAGAAAGATACTTATAATTAAATCCATGTGAGGAAGGAGATGACTACACAAAAAAGAGCCAGAAAATTAATATGACTGTATGTTTAAACTGTCAGGCAAATAAGCTTGCTTAACTGCCTTGTCATATGGTATTTGTATTTTTCTGCCTTAAGAATATTGCTGGAACCCCAAGGATTAGAATAACTTTTGTATAACCCCATGATTCTATATCAGAATCATTTGCTGAATTCCCTTTTTCTCAAGTAAAAGGCTATTTTCTTATCCTATTATTACAGATGCAAAGTGCACAGGGCAATATTTAAATATTTTACCAATCACAACTAATGCTGGCAGCACTGGAGCAAAGCTAAGGAACTTGTTTTGATTTTGTCAGATTCGGTTGTAATTTGGAGGATCCTGGTAGTGGTTTTGATGTCTGGGGTGCAGATACTCAAATATCTGAGCAAACAGAATGTGTTGCTGTATATATACTAAATACCAACACCTGTGTGTAAAATAACTTTTCCTCCTCCATCCCCTCATGAAAATGCATTTTCATTGATCTTTAAAACTTAGATATTTATAACCCATTTGATGTTGTATATCATTTAGTACTTATTCTCATTTACTTAAATTAGTAATATTGAAGTTATTGATTTAGAAGTATGGGTATTTAAAGTTAAGTCTATTTTAATAAAGATTATGTTGCCTTCAATAAAGTCCTAATAAATTCTGTGGAAACATTAAGACATTAGAACCATTATCTTTCAGTTTTCAAATGTTTTAAAAATAGTTTGTCAATGTCCTGGAATGTTAAATTTTAATGTGTAAATGTAGAGTCTCTCTGGGAATTAAATGCTGACTTAAAATTATAAAAGATACTGTCTTCATTTTTCTCCCCAGATATTTTCATTGCTAAGCATAGGTAAAAGGAATGGTAAACAAACCTGTGATACTAATTAAGCTAGACCAGAATCTAGAGTTTTCCAGAAAAACTGATATGTGGTCTTCAATTTCATGATGTTTTCCAGTTCTTTGAAAGTATCTCCATACATACCACTATTCTCTAAAGATTATAATTCTGATCTAATCAACATTTTATAGATGTGCCAGAAGAAACTTTAGAACAAAGGAATTAAAGTTTAATGTTGGAAAAAGGAATTTCAAGCAAAAATATATTTAAGCACAAAATTTTAAATATGGGTAACTTTAATCATAGTTTATGATTAAAGATTACCATATGTAATCTCTAAGCAAATAGGTTTTATTAGTTCTTACATGGGACTGAAATACAAGTTACAGGAATTTTAAAAAACAATTTTTTTTTTTTAGTAGTTGATTGTCATTGTCATTCTTGCAAAGATAAAATTATTCATAAAGTGCAAGAACTCTGCAACCACCTCTTGCACATTTGGGAATTTCTTTATACTCATGGGAAATAATTTTTCCTTCTATTTTAGCCATAAAAAGATCTGCTACACATAATTACAATATTTTTGGTTGATTATTTTGTTCTTTTAAAAAGGTTACAAATTTTCCCCCTGATATCTTGTGTCTCAATTCTTATCTCATTGCCACCCAGACTTTCACACTAACTAAAAGAACATTTGGTTCTGACCTCCAAGTGACTTGCCTTGGGGAACAAGAAACTTTAGGGAATAACAAGATTATTTTTCTTTTTATTCCTTCAAGAGATATAATAATATAAATAAAGTGCACCATCCCTCAATTCTCTCAAAATATGTCTTAACTTTCAAAATAGAGAGTGTTGCAGTCTTTTATTGGGGGAGAGTGAAGTTTGATACTTAAGACAATATATCTGAAATCAGATAAAATGTAGGTTGATGTTCCTATGCACATTTCAAGGGCTGTATATTCTTAGAATTCTTAAACTCTAATCCTGTTTCATCAGTAGCATACAGTGACAAAAATACTAGCTACTCCTTGTGATTTCTGTGGAGAAACAAAGAACAGAGTGCAGTGAAATGTAGCCATTAATACTATTGTGATTCCTGCTTTTAACTGAAAGGCAGATTCTTACAGACTTTCCAGTCCTGTGCTCACTGCTGGGTGAGCATATGGAAAAATTTATCTTGGTGTAGAAGAAAGCAAATTTATATAGTTCCAGACAGCATGCAGTCAAGCTTCAAATTATCAGGGAACAGAGTGGCAAATGGGGCAAATCACAGGTGGAAGGGGACCTGAGTAATTATCGAAAGTAGGCATTTCCCATCATTCATTTTGTGCTTTCTTTGTCTTGTCTGATATGGAGACTGGAAAAGAGGATGTCAAGGTTGATGTCCAGATCCTTTGATCTTCAGATTTCTTAAAGCCTGGGAATTTTAAGGGAGCAATAATTTTTATTGTAAAGTTACTGAATGAAAAGAGCCACCATTTTTACTTCCTCGGTTTTCTTTGTTTCATGATAGAAATTGTCTCAGAAAAGTTACTCTGTTGATTTTGATGTTAGAAATTCCTTTCATTCAAGTTTTAATTACTTTTTTCACGCCACTTGTTTCCTCTTAAATACAGATCAAAACACTTGATTAGCCTTGTATATATAACCTCACTGTTGGATATAGATTATATTTTAAAATGCATTTGTACATGATATATATGCATATATATGTTCAGGAACATACATGTATATGGTATATACATGTTATACCACATTACATGTATATTTATATAAACATTGTACACAATATATTCAGAATTAAATATATATGATAATGCATATCTTTTATATATGTAATATAGATACACTCAGATACAGGTGTATTTTCTTCAGTCATATCACTGTTATATCCTTTTTCTATTATTAGCTCTTAAGCATAATACACCTGGTTCAATTATCTAATTGACAATTTTGTCTCAAGAAAAGAACATTAAGGCTTCACCAGGATACATGGAAATAATAGAGGAGATTATTAGACAAAAAATACAGGCTTAGAATAGAATACACTTAGTGCAGTGTCAGCTAGGTACCTTAAAGGCTGAGTTGTGCAGTGAAATAAAATTGCTTTGTAAAGCAGTGACTTGGCATCTATTTCTAGTTAAAAAATAGCTTTATAGGTACAAATAATTCTATTCCTCCAAATCATACTGGAAGTGTTATTCTCTGGGTGAAGAGACTTCAGCTTTGTCATATCTGCATTTTGTGTCAAAGCAAGGAGTTAGACCTTGACAGGAATGTAGGGACCAAGGTTCCAGGAAACATAAGAGGAGGGATAAGGATCAGGAGGCCTAACAGTGAAATTGTGTTTTATTACTGCAGCTCTTGCCTATAGAAGCTGTAGACAGCATCTCAATTGTGGAACATGAAAGCAGGTAGAGAGATGGAGCTTCAGGTAAGAGGAACACCTCCTATCTGTCTAGCCCCCTCTGGCACATTAGAGAGTAGGTGATAGCACATCTCTCACCTGTAACCCAGTTTCCTAACCTCTTTGGAATATCCCAAGAGACATATGACCTATTAGTGATGACTGTTTACCCAAAGGTAAATTCTCCTGTTACCACGCATCCCTGCATCCTGCCTGCTGCATGTCATGCACGCTTTGCTACTTCCTCATTACAACATTGTAACATTTCCTTGCTGGGGAATATAAGGAATTTCTTGACTTCATAAAAGGGGACCTGGACATGCTTCCCAGGATCCCCGTTCTGTGGGCTGGCCTCACAAATCACTATCCATCTCTTCTGTCTCAATTTCTTCTTCACTCTACATGTGACTTCTAACACTCAATGACAGGCAAGTAAGTTGAAAGAGACAAATGTATTAAAGGAACAGAAGGGAAATAAAAGGCGATAGAAAAGCAGGACTTCTGGAAAGTTTTCAGGGAGTGGTAAAATATACCAAAATGGCTTCTATGAAATCTCATTTATAAGCTTTCTATGACTATTCTAAGGACCCTATCAGTCTTTAATTATGTTTGGCTAGCCACAGAGAGGAGAGACATCCTTTATTCAAGTTTGCCTATGACCTTGTTTTGTGTCATGCTTGTTTTGTGTCTTGGTGCCTAGTCCCTTTCAGATTCCTGGTCCCGGATCTTCATGTATGGTCATAGAAAAAAATCTTCTTTGAAGTTTGTTTTTCTGGTATTCCTTCCTTATGCCTTCTTCATGAGATTTGTTTACCTATGTAGCATTGCCAGTTTGTATCTGTGTCTCAACAGGAGGAAAAATTCACAACATCATATAACCAAAAAAAAGTTGAGAATATTATCACCACTTAATCTATATTAGGACATCAGCCAAATTTCATCTATCAAGAAACCAGATACCACCATGACTCATACCCTCACACAAAGGCTGTTGATAATTGCCCCCCACCCCACCCCATGACCCATACTGTTTTTACCCTCTCTGTTGGGAGCTGTTCAGCTTCATCTGTGTTGGAATAAGTATTCTTAGACCTGCTCATTAATGGCAGGAGTTGTCCTGTTTCTTTATATAAAACTGCTTTAAGCTTTCTTGCTTAAAGAAAGTGTTTGGTTTCAATTTTTGACCCACCTTACCAGCTCAGGAAGTTCTATTACAAAAGGCTGACTTCTTGAAATTCACCAACACATGGAAACCTAAAAAAGGAATCACCTGATCCGACTTGTTGAAAAAATGATAGAGTTTAGAAAAGGATGTCCTGATGCATAAGCTAGAGGTAAATACCTTCTTCCTGTAAATTTAGAAATTCTTTCATCTGGGGAAAAACGCTATAAACTTCTTTCAAAACTTGAACTGTTACCGTCAGCATTCACTTCCTCTTTTTTTTTTTTTTAACTACTTTCAGCTATTTCTGTGTTTTCTTTGGTAAATTCAGTATATCTTTCCCACACTTACCTAAATATATGAAGCTTTGCCTTTTCAACTTCTGAAAATCTCTTCGAATTATAACCAAAAGGTAAAATAAAATGGTGGAGGACTGAAGGTAACTTAGACGTGGTGTGGGTGGGGACAAAGTGGCTAAGGAGGTAGAATTATGTGAATCTGAGTCACAGACAATATTGTAAACTCATTTTATCTTTCACCTTTTCTTTGATTATAGTCCTTATAAAAATAAGAAGGATATTTCTTTATTTAAACAGGTTAAAGTCAAAGCTAACAATGTAAAATTATTTCTTTTCTCTATCAGCTTTATTCTGCCACTTCACTGAAAATTGACACAATTCTTAAAATGCATTGTCATCCAGTTCTTTAGAAAAAGACTTTTCCTTCAGTTAAGCAATCCTGGAGCAATGTTGGAATGACAGAATCTTAGGACTTCATGTCAATATAAAACCCAGAACTCCTCACAAATAGAACAAAAAGGCACAAAAGTAGCAGATGTAACATAAGAAATCTAGAGTAAAATTTGTGAACTGCAATGTGTCCTAAAGGAAGAAACGAAACAGTGTATAAAAGAGTTTTATGTAAGAAATATTTGTAAGAAAAAGACAGAAACCAAATGGTTTCACTATTATATGGGACATGGGAAAGATAAACAAAAAGCCATGAAGAAAAGTCTAAACAAGCCAATAACCAAATTAAAGTACACAACTTGGGGGGGGGGGGAATGACAGGGTGGGAACTGTTGGAGGGGAGAACCTCAGAGATCACAAAGATGTGAAATTTATATATAAATAAATTATTTAATATTAAAAAATAAATATTTGTAAGAGAATATTCGTTCTACTAAAATTAGATGCTCAATAGAAAATTTAGGTCTATAGCTTTCTAATACATTGCTCTTGCTAAAACTGTATTTTTAAAACCTGCAAATGAAATTATTTTAGCCCACTTTTTTTGAAAACAATACAAATTCATTTGCAAAAAATTTGTTCTCATGGTTTCCTTTACTTTAGCCTTAAATATTATTTTTTATTTCTACTTCTTCTAAATTGCATGCATATTTTAGAAATTTCCACAGTCAAAATGAAGATATTTGGTTTGAGAAAAAGATTGAGTCATCAAACATATCCTCTGTGCTAATCTCACAAAAATTCACAATTCCTTGAGCCAATCCCCAACCTTTTTGAGACCACAAAAATTTGCTAGGTAATCAGCTGGTTCTGCAGCAGGGAAACATAAAACAAACAGATCATACTCTATATTACCCACTCTTAAAATGTCAAGTATTAAAAACTTGTATTGTGCCTATGTACTTAATCACCATCAAAAAGCTAACAGAACTGAAATGGTCTGAGGATTGAGAGGCAAAATTAAAATAAACAAAAATTTTGTTTCTAACCAGAGAAATAAAATTGATCTTATTAAATAAGAAGGGAAGATATAGATAGTACCACACAGGGGACCAGTGGTGTAGGCCTATGGACTGGGGGGCCTTGGTGGTGGGTGTGCTAATATTCATCTGAAGTGGTCAATATATTCCTCTAAATCACATACATATAACAATTCCCAAATGTTACCTGGTAAAATAATTTTTTTTCTATTTAGACATTATGAATGAATACAGTAGATGATGATTTTTTTCTTTCCATTGCTACCGCTTAGAGAAATCACCTTACTGTACCTTCTCTCCAGCTTTTGTCAATTAATAATGGACTGAAGTCAATTTAAATTGGGTATATATGATATTTATATGTCCCACAAATATTAAATCATCTGCACTAGGTGTGGAAGGATAATTGAAATTAAATATATATGGACTATAAAAGTTGCAAAGAGAACAGGCAGAAGCTTAGATGTAAGAAATTGTGTATGTATATGTGTGTGTGTGTGTGTGTGTGTGTGTGTGAATTTGAGATAAGTATCATGGGGACAAAAAGCTATCTAGTCACTTTGGAAATATGCTTTTTCTCCAATGTGTTTGAAAATTTCATATGATATGCACAGAATTTTGTGAGGAAAGAAAAATCAATGGAAGACATCAAAAGTATGATATACCAGACTTATACATTGAAATGAAGATAAAGAATACCTGAAAGAGTTATAAATGTGGGTTACCTCTGATAGATGACTTGCAATGCAAATATCATAAATAAATTAAGATAATCATGTATCCAGATCAGGGAAATTAGTATAATTTGTATGACTGGGCATAAATTCTGTGTTAATATTGTGGTACATAAAGATCTTATAAGATATGTTGAAAATTGGCTATATGAAATGAGACAGAGATTTGATGTTTTCTGATTCATAAATTTAATCCAATAAATGGTAGTTAGGGTAAAAGTGATATTGAAAACTGCATTATTAGTGGTGAGAAAGATGATCAAAACATAGAATAAGCAAAAATGAAAAATGTCATGTATTTGACTTTGGTAGAGATCAGAGTAAAACTGAGATAGAAAGCAAAATAGTTCTTATATTGCTATACTGGAAAAGCAGAAGATGGTGTAATAAACTTGTCTTCAGTTTGCATTCTTTTGAGTTCATTGGAGAAAACTGTTCAAAATGATGGACTAAAATTTTGCGCTGGGGATTTAGGAGAGATGACTAGTTAGTCTTCATCTACTTCTGAGTAAATAAAAATTAACAAGTAAGCAACTTCTCTCATGATGAAAATTTTTCATATTTGTGATAAGCAATTTATGTAATTATATACTTTCCATAGTATTCCTACAATATGACATTCAATGTTGTCTTTTTTTAATGCCATGACTATGGTTAAGATTGCTATAGAAAGTACTGACATTATTATCTTCAGATAAGTATTTTTCCCTTCCTTTGCTTCCACTTACTCAATTATTTTTAGACAATAAAACTTTCTAAACCCATATATCACTTATTCTGTACTAGATTGATAGTTACTTTGTGTGTCAACATGCCTGGGCAAGGGGACAATGGTAACATGTTATTTCTGGGTGTGTCTGTAGAAGTGTTATTGGGAGATTATCATTTGATCAGAGCAGAAAGAAGCTAAACCCTTATCAGGCACTATCTTGATTTGTACAGCCATTATTCAATCAGTTGAGACTTCCAGAACATAAAGTTAGAGGGAAGAGGAAGCTGTTCTCAACTTGGGAGTTCCTTCTTTTCGTCTTCATCCTAGAGATTGGAAACTCCTGTTTTATTGGACATCCAGATGCTTGAGCTGGCAGCAGTGGTCCCCACACACCCATTCTCAAGTCTTTTACCTCCTAATAGGACTTAGCCTATTGACCCCCTTTTTTGTTTTCAAGCTGTAAAATATTTGTAGATAAAGCCCACACTACAACAACCAAAGTTTCATTATGACCTTTTATTTACTTCCTTCATTCTGTATTAGTTGCAATTCATTCTGTAATTATTTTTTTCTTAAAAATATAACAGTACCTATATGTATCTATATCTATGTACTTACATTAACTTATATATCTACATGGTTTCTTTTAAAAAGGTAATGTACTATAAACATTTTTATTTATTAATACCAGAGTTCAGATAATCTATAAGAGTGTAAGAAATGGGCTCTTAGACAATGTTTTCAAAGCAGAATATTCATTATATGAATGTACTTATACTATGTTTTATCCAAACAGTCATCTATTGATGCATGCATGGCTATGGTTAAGATTTCTAATTGCAAAGACTAAGGAATCCTCTTACAGATAGTTCCATGCATTCATTTTCTGTGTCTGTCTTTGATTATTTGCTAAAATTCTGGGGCAATGCTAAATATTAATGGTAGTAAAGCATTTTGATAATTACAATATGTGGAGGGTCATTATTTTATTTCACTTTAACTATAATTTTTAAATCATTAAAATTATTAATATGAGAAAGGAATATTCTATATTCCTATTTACTCAGGGTTTTCTCCCCTTTGTCCTCTCTTCTTCTCTTCTTCCCCTCTGCCAATTTTTCTTCAGTCAAAAGACATTGAATCCTATCAGTGTTCTCTTTAATCATCAATATATAAGATAAAATAACTAAAAAATGATTTATAAGTGAATAGATGTTACAAATATACAAGAACATAAGGGGAGAAAGCAGAGTATGAAGGAAATATTAGATCCTTGGTGTCTATAATTATTTGCCCAACTTCCCAGAGCATGAATTTCCAGTATTTTATATAAAGTTTGCAGTAGTACAAGAAAAACTATTACCAAGAAAAAAATTTTGGCTAGCATCATATAGGTGCACACTGTGCAGCTAAAAGAGTCACAAAGTCATGATTATTCTCTGTAACTATCCACCTTATCTTAAACATTTATTTAGAAGCTTAGCTGGTTTAGATTCAAATGCCATCCAGATTGGGGTAGCTTCTAGAATGTCAAAAGCAAGCAAGGAGAGGAGTCTCTGATTGTATGGGTCCAATTCTTCAGTTCACCAACTATCATATCTTTTCACTGATCATTTCCAACACAGGGAATGTAAAACATCAATGATGAGCTATGAAGAAGAGAAGATTTTTGTTACTGACTCCTTTGTACCACTGGAAATTAATTGAACAAATTGAACCAAAAAAACTGACTCTTGTCATCAAAATTGCACTCAACATACATTTTATTTATTCTAGTTTCCTTCTCAGCCTCAGCAGACTTTTTAAAGCCTTCTTTATTCTCCCCACCTGCATACTTAGCACAATCATTACATGCCAGAATTCAGCAGATGATAAGCAAAAACGGAAGTCATCAGATGGGCTAGTTTTCCACTTTCCCAGTACCATCAAACCCATGACTGCAGCTATTCTAATTTTCCTCTGTGCATTCACTGTGAAATGAATTTATTTCTCTTCACCTCTTTAACCATGTATTATTAAACATCTGTGCTTTTGTTTCCCACTTTTCTGCCCTATTTATAGTGAATATAGTTATATCTCCATTTATCAATGCTCATTCATTGTGGGTGTCTTTAGAAAACCTAGGATTTTATTTTTATTTACTGGAACTTTTGCTTACCAAATTCAACTTTCATGGGTGAGATGGTGGTGGGAAAACCCCAGAGAATACAAAGATGTGAAATATATATATGTATACATGTATATATGTATACATACATATATGTATATATATATAATTGCTATTTTAAAAATGGTAAGGATGAGGATGTATTCTGTCATCTTGTAGTCCCAATGAAAAGTACATGGTAATTATTAGTTACTATTAGATAAACAATTTGTTTAATAAAATTGAGATCTGATAAATAAAAATAATTCTCTACTATATTCATCTCCCATTTCGGTTTAAGCTCAAATGCATTTTATTTCCTTGTGACACTCACAAGCAACATAAATTTGACTAGTTGAAATTTACACTGTCAGTCCCAAACGCAAAAATACCACATTTATAACTGAAATTGTCCCTTGTGCATAAATTCACGACAAATACTGTTAGGGGTAGCGTGTGGAATGAAGAAGAAATTGAGACGGAGGAGATTGATAGCGAGCGGTCTATGAGACGAGCCCATAGAATGGCGATCCTGGGAAGCATGACCAGATCCAACTTTAATGAAGTTGTGACCCCTTATATATGCCAGCAAGAAAATGTTGCAATGATGTAATGAGGAATTAGCAAAGCATACATGACATGATATTAGTATCATTTTTAAAAAGGTCAATTTATACTTTTAAAAACTTTCAGATTTTGTAAAAATTAGGATTTTAGCAATTATATCTTTTGAAAAATTTTTGTTTTGAAGACTTAAAATTTTTTTTTTTAGAAATTAGAATTTTAGCATTACACCTTTTGAAGAGTTATTTTTATGGTCTTAAAATTTTTTAGGAACTTTTTGAAATTATAACTTTTTTCTCATATAATTACGTTAAGTAAAACAAAATGATCACAGATATAGAGCAACTTTTTTTACTTTTTAAGAACCAATTAAGTTACGTATATTTAATTTTAGCAATACTTTTAACAAAGGATATTTTTGTAGTAACAACTGTAGAAACTTTTTGAATTAATGAAGTAAGTGTGATTTTTGTCTTTAAGATGGTGTTCGAGATTAAGAATCATGGTCTACTGACTGAGTTAGCCGGGCAGACGTCAAGACAGGTTTTGAATATAATTTTTATTTCCCAGTGATTTTAGCTTTTATGGAATCAATATTCTTTTGTCTTTGAACATCCTAAATACCTAAAACTTTTAGTTCTGTTAGACCTTTTATGGTAGTGATTTTCAGCTGATTATCTTTTAGATTTATCGTACCTGTGAAAAGCTTGTGTTAATTTTGATAGGGTCGGTGTATATGAGCAAAATTTTACCTTAAATTGTGGCATATAATGGGAGGATTAGTTTGTATTATAGGATATTTAACAGATTTTTAGAAGTATGTCGTTTATGGGATTTTTTTTTTTTTTTGGAAATCTCTGTTTTAAAAAACTATTTTAGCTGTTCCACCCTGATTGCCTTGGAGTGGGAAACATTGTTGGCTCTTAAGACAATAAACTGGACTTAAAACTAGTTTTTATGGATAAAGCTCCATTTTTTTTTCCAGAGAATAGTATCATATTTATATTGATAATCTTGGAACAAGCCTCGCTGGGCTGTTGGAGAGAGTAACTCCTGGCAGTGAAGTCAGAGAGCTCGCTCTTTTTTATTACCCTTCTGGGACTAAGTTAAACGATTGGACCTTTTTTGAATTTTTTAAATGGGGTATTTTAAAATGATTTTTCTACGGCCCAGTAATGGGTTTTTTTTGCAAAGGGGACAAAGGAGACTCTGATTTTGGAAGCTGACTTACAGTGTCTCCTAAAGGGTCCCAAATTGTCTGTATTGGAACATCCCATGGGGGTAAATGCTCATTCCAACGCTTTGAGGTTTTTTTTTTTTTCCCTTCTAATTACTTTTCCTGTAATTTCTTAAAACTGACTTTATTTTGGAAATGGGGCCATTTTTTTTATTTTGTTGTGGCGTGAGTGCAGATTAAAATATCTCTTATCTCTTTATTTTGGGGTATTGTTCTACTACCCTATGTACTCTAGTGTGAAAGTTTGCACTAGTCTCACTGAGAACTTGTCGCCCAGATCTTGAAATGCCTCTACAGCTTATTTTTATCTGGAATGAGTCGTGAGTTGCAGGCACGCTGTTTTACCTGATCGAAATGGATTTGATTTTAGATGTTTTACTTGTAGGATAACTCCACTCACCCACCTCAGCCAGTATTTTCTGATTTTTACTAGAGTCATTTTTAGTTTTTTTACTTTCTGCTGGTTTTAGCAGTCACTGTACTCTGCTCATCCTTATCAGATGTTACTGATGTGATAAGGCTGTCTCAGAGTTCCTCCTTCTCCTAAAAGGAGAAGCTGCTTAGCAAAAAATTTAGACTATATGACTGACCATGTTGTTAAGAATTTTATTGGCACTGGATGGTCTTTTAGGTGGTCTCTTACGTTAATCCCAGATGCCATAGATTTTAAGGTGTGTTCTCCTAGTCCTGGGAAACAAATCAAGGCAGACTTTGCCTCATTATTTTTATAAACCTTTTATCTTATTTTTCTCTTTTTCCTGAGTTTCCCCATGTTCACCAGTCCTGGATGCTTCGCCGGCCATCTTGGTCACTCTAGCTCTTTTTTCCGTTAACTATGAATGGGAAGCTGTGGCTTTTTTAGACTTTTATTTCTTTTTCATATAACTTAAGTAAGCAAGGGAGTTTTTTCAGCTCCCAGAAAAGAAATAAGGAGTAGACAGGCAAGTTAAGAATAAAAAGTCACACGTATGATTTCCCATCAACTGTGCCCCATATTGGGCGTCATTTGTTAGGGGTCGTGTGTGGAATAAAGAAGAAATTGAGATGGAAGAGATTTATAGCAATCTGTGAAGCTAGCCCAAAGAACAGGGATCCCGGGAAGCATGTCCAGGTCCAACTTTAATCAAGTTGTGATCCCTTATATGTCCCAGCAAGGAAATGTTGCAATGATGCAATGAGGAAGTACAAAGCGTTCATGACATTGCAGCAGGCAGAATGCCAGGATGGGTGATAACAGGAGAATTTACCTTTGGGGGCAACAGCCATGACTAAAAGGTCATATGTCTCTTGGGACATTCCAAAGAGGTTAGGAAGCTAGGTTACAGGTGAGAGACATGCTGTTGCCCAACCTCTAGTGTTCCAGAGGGTGCTAGAGAGATAGAAGGTGTCCCTCTTATGAAGTGCCATCTCTCTACCTGCTTCCATGTTCCACGAAATAGGCAATTAACTTACATTCATATCTTGTATCAAATTAGATGGTAGCATGAAATTTAATTTTTCTTATTTTGCAATTTCTAAACATTTCCCTATTTCAGATATTTCCCATTTAAAAAAGTAAATTTGCAAAATAATACTTTGAAACAATGGAAAAAAGTGTTCTTTGACATTAAGTACATATTGTGCCTACTAAAAATAACCCATGCATATGGATGGAAAATGTCTTGAGCTTAAACAGGCTTAATAAAGTGCTCTGGTACTATGAATATTCATGCTGGTAATATCTTTGCAGCATTTAGTACTGCCTTTTATGCAATACTGTTCTTATACCAAATTATTGCACATGTTCTTATGGTATCTTCATTATCACTTCAATACAGCTCTCAAGTTTTCACAGAGTGTTTTCTCTTTTCATTTGAAGTTTCAGAACACATTCAGAAAAAAAATTCTCTTATGTTTGTATTCTTCAGTTTTGTTTCAAAATAGTTTCCATGTAAATTGCATACAAGCTTTGTATTTCCTTGAATGATGTCCCAAAAGTTTTCTTGAGTACATACATGGAAAAATTACCATTTAATTTTCAACTCTTTTGTCATATCTAAGACTTTGGAGATATGACTTGTATTGAGTGAGGATTTGGTGTACAAAAGATGTAGGTCAGAAAAAAGACTCTTCTTTGTTTTCCTAAAACAATCTCACATATATTTTTATAGAACATAGATGAAACATTAACTTTTCTTCCAAGTGTTTAATCACCATGAAGAATATTATAATGAATTCACCTTGAAAATGAAGACATTTACTAACTGATAATAAGCTAGCACAAAAAACCTGGACTTCTCCAAGCATACAAACAAATGGCTGACTAAAAACTGCACTATATCAGTCTTCTGGTTCTGTCTGCTGAAACCATAATAGGTGAACTAAACAAAGATTTCGATTGCAATAATGAAACATGAATGTCTGTGAGAACTTTCTGGACCTGTATCTCTTTTGTACATTAAGGATTCCTGCTTTATATTCCTTTTATGGTTCAAAGCTGGGAGTGTTTTCTGAATCTGTTGCAGTTATTAATAGTTTAGAATTATTGGGTGTTTATGAAGTCAGAAGAATTTAAAGTTTTATTTTGAGCTCATTCTTGACTAGAGTATGTTTGATATAATTTTACTGATTGGTTAATCAAGATTTCTATCTCACAGGTAGTAGAAAAGCTAACTTGCACATCCATCAAATCAGTAAGAGAAAAATTCAGTTAATATATATGATGGAAATAAATGGATCAGAATACTAGAGCAGAGTCTAATCTAACTTTGGATAAATATTATGCAGGGACAAGGGAGTTACATTTTCAGATGAAGATTACTCTTTAGACCCCAGAAAGTGTTTTCAGTTTTTGGTGACATTTAGGTGATGTCAAAGAGCTGAAGCTAAAGGCTAAAACAAACTGCAAATAGATAACAATCATTTCTATCTAGAATGAGTGACAACTTCAAAAGAACCCTCAGCACAAACAATAAAACCTATCCATTCTTGGTAGAAGTCTGTGTGAAAAATTTTTATGATGCATAACACCAAATTTCTTGGATAAAATGACTGTGGAATTTATTTCCTTTGTATATTTGAACATAGATTCTACACTTCCGTGTAGACTCTTTCATGAAGGCTAGTGTTCATTCATGCTTTTATTTGTTTATCAGACACTAATCAAACCACTTTTAAATGTGTGATTGTAGTTGTATTTTAAAGCTAGAGAGCAAATGTGTAATAGTGAATAAGACAATTTCTACTTTCATGGACCTAACAAACACATTCATAGCTGTTAACTATAATTCCATGGGATGTGAAATAAAATATTACTAATTGAACTTAATGTGAGATATAAAGTGTTCAAAGAAGCAATGAAGTTGAAACTTAAAAACTGAGTTGGATTAATCAAATTCCAGTGGAACCAAAAAATAATGCAGTTAGTAGAGACATTCAGGGTAAAAAATCATAAAAGCTGAGCTACATTCAGGTTAAAGCTGGGAATAAGTGTGTTAGCTTGAAGCATGACTTCTATTATCTATTACAGAAAATTCAACAAATACTTTGTGCTATATGGAAAAGGTTATAGTACTCCACAGTTGGGAATTTAGTGAGTTTTCCCCTATACTCAAATACGAAGGAAAACAGCAACTACCAAATAATCATGAGCATTGCAGTAACTTTATCAGATTTATTTCCTTGTATTTTAACTTTAGTTATACTAAGTAGAATGTAATATGTGTAAATAAAAAGGTATTTTACTGATTATAAGAGATGAATTTTAACTGAAAGTAGGAGTTTCACCAATAAACAACTATCAGAGGGGAGAAATCCATGGTTTAATTTGTATCCATGGATTATCACTACAGCTTTCTATTACTACGGGAACCAGAATTCACAGGGAACAAAAAAAAAATATCAAAATGCAAACATGAAAACATATTTCCATACCTTACCTGTTTTTACATAACTCATGAAAGTACGATTGTTAGGTTACATCCATTGGAAGTAGAAAAATTCTTGTTCTCATTGCAAGCAAGTGCTATCTCAGTAATGTTTGCTTTACAATAATAATGAAAACAGCATGGAACTAGAACAAAAAAAAAAAACAAAAAAAACAGACAATCAGACCAATGGAACAGAATCAACTGCCCAGAAATAAAGCCACACCTGTCTGGTCAAATAACTTTTGAAAAAGAGGGGAAAAAAACATGCAATGGAACAAGGATAGCCTTTTCAATAAATGGTGCTGGGACCAGGACATGCAAAAAAATGCACCAAGACCACTCCCTCACACCATGTACAAAATCAACTCAAAATGGATAAAAGACTTGGATGTAAGACATGAAACCATAAATACATAGAGGAAAACTTGGGCAAAGCTCTCCAAGAATTACACTTCAGAAATCCCTTTCAGAACACAACTACAACTGGCAAAAAATGAAGGAAAACATAAACAGTTGGTACTATATCATACTAAAAAGCTTCTGTACAGCAAATAAGACAATAGCCAAAGCAAAAAGAAACCCAAGCAAATGGGGAAAATTTTTGCTCTCCATACAAGTGATAAGAGTCTGATAACAAAGATCTACAAAGAACTCATACAACTTAACAAAAACAAAACAAAAAGCTTCCTCAAAAATGGGGAAAAGATCTAAAAAGATCTACAAAGAGGAAATACAAATGGTCAATAGGCATATGAAAAAATGCTCATCATCACTAATAATCAGAAAAATGCAAATCAAAACCACATTGAGATACCATCTTACACCAGTAAGAATGGCCCATATAAAATAATTGAACATGTGTTAGCATGGATGTGGAGAAAAAGGGAACACTCTTTTACACTGTTGGAAGGAGTATACTCTGGCCCAGCCTCTATGAAAGGCTGTGTGGAGGACCCTCAAGCTACTGAAAATGGAACTACCATTTGACCCAGCATTGCTGCTACTGTGAATCTACCCCAAAGACACAAAAATACTAATTTAAAAAGATGCATTAACTGGAATGTTTATTGCAGCACTATTTACATTTGCCAAAATATGGAAACAACACTAATGCCCCCAAACTGACAAATGGCTGAAAAAGATGTGGTATATTTACACAATGGAATATTATTCATCAATCAAAGAAGACAAGCTTAATGTCATTTGCTGCAGCATGAATGGAGCTAGAAAGAATCATGTTAGCAGAAAGAGGTCAGAAAGAAAAAGAGAAATGTAGGATGGTCTCACTTATATAAGGAATATAGGGAAAACAGACAAGAAAAATTTAAAGCTGCCAATAAACAGAAACATAGAGCAAGAGAGAGGTGGGTAATATTGGAGGAGAGAAGGGCACAAGAAATGAAGATGGTTCACAGGTGATAAGGTGATGGGAGAAGGCTGGGGTAGTCAATGATGTATAATATATGTATATAGACATACATTCAAGAGGTTTTTTTTTTTAATTGTCTGCTTTAGTAGAAAAGAAATAATATATTTTCATGGATTGTCCTTGATGCTGAGATGAGTAACATCCATGACATATGAGAAAAATTTATACTGACTTCATACTGATGTACACCTATACATATTAAGTACAGATATTTTAGAGCTATATCCTAAAATGCACATTATTATTTCCAATAACTGCATTATTTATTGAATGACAACAAAAATTGTATGTTGAAAGAATTGAGAGAAAAGAGACTGTCTGAATAAAGTCAGATTTGGATCTGGAACAATCTGAAAATAGAAGGTAAATCATAGATAGTAGAAGAAGGAAAATGACGAAGGGGTAAGTACAAATTCAGAAAAAAAAGCTTCAGTATGACTGGAATTTCTGTGCTGGGACCCTTGTTCATCTCTGTTTTGCTAAATTATCCACAGAAACCTTACTGCTTTACTATTTCCAATAATATTTCTATGAGCCTACTTAAGTTGATCCAATATTTTTCCATAGTTTACAACCGCAAATTCAAACCCTTCTCGCTACCTACAAGATCTCTAGTTACACTTCAAGCTTCCTGTTCATCTATTATCCTTCAAACCTTGGATTTTTGCAGAGTGCATGATCTTTCTCATTACTTCTATTTCAAATATGTCTCTACTCCCAGCATCAAATATTATACCTTATAAACTTGGACTATTTCCTCCAAGAATATTGGTTCTTGCCCATTTACTTACATTTATGAGCAGTTAATAGATTGAATTATTTGTTTGCTTCTATGCCTCCCCCATGATAATTTAAGATATTCAAGACAGGGATTTTTAAATGTTATACAAAAAGGAATACATCCTTTGGTAATCCTAAGGAAATGCTTGGCAATTAATGGGCAGTGAATTCTTTTTTTCTTTTTTTAGTAAAAGGTAAGGAAAGGAAGGCAAAAAAAATAATCAATGACTATAGACTTTCCAGACTATAGACTATAGAATTCTTTTTTTCTTTTTTAGTAAAAGGTAAGGAAAGGAAGGCAAAAAAAATAATCAATGACTATAGACTTTCCAGGAGAGGAAAGGACATATTTCTTGCTGTGAAGAAATTAAAGGAACTTTCTGGCAAAGCCTAAGTTTATACTAAGATTATTGGCACTGTACTTGATATTCCATTTTATAGAATATGAAAGTTGCTTCTTCATAGAACCTGATCCTCTACATATAGATATTCAGATCGATTTCTTATTCCAGATTTGGATAATGAAAAGTTTCATTTTCAAAATAATCAGAGAACCAACCCACACCCTGCTTTCCCTTCCTTGCCTGAGTATGAAGAGAGAAACAAATAAACAAAGGTCTATAAAATTACCAGCATGTGAGTGAGAATTCTGACTAAAGAAAAACAAATATAACTCTAAAAAGTGCATTTTAAATAAAGAAATATTTTAGTATACTCCTGCAACTACAGCAATTAAATGACTTCAAAGGACATTTTAAATATATATGAACAGAATGCTGTAAAACAGAACTTTCAGTAATCATATAATAGTTTATCAAATTACAGAGAATTTCTTTCCCTTTACCCAACAAAAATGTGAGTGTAAAAATAAAGAAGACAGGATTTGAGAAAATGAAATCTTATGGGAAAGCAATAATAGTTTGGTAAAAAAAATATAAAGAAACTAAGAAAAAAAGAATGTTTTTCTAGAGAAATTGTAAATGCTTACTATATTCTCATGCCTTTTTATTTCAAAAATATTTCAGACTTTTTAATATAATGCAGACTGGGGGAAATGGAGCATCTTTATTTACTAATGCAATCATTTGAAAGATACCATTTTTACTCACCTCTCTTATTCTGCACTAAGTTTTCACTGATATTTGTGATGTTGCTCAGTTTCATTGATATTTCTTCTAATTTTATTCTGTTTTCTTGAATTGCATTTGAGAAGTTTCCCCACAGATTGGTTTCATTTCTCTCCAGCTGTTCTTGTAAGCCTTGTGACATTGCACATGTTGTTTGATTGCTGAAGAAATGTTCCTTGTAACCTATAATTCATATTAGTAGATAAATTATTTTAATATGCAAAATCCTTCAATAAATTATATTAATATGACAATAGTTATTTTTAAATCTAATGGGAATCACATTAAAATAATAGTTCTGTAAATATAGGACACTAAACATTTACTTTTCAGATTTAAATTTATTTAGATAAAATATTTTGTTACTCAAAGAAGTTCCAGTTCCTTATTAAGGAAATGTGCAAATAACTTTAAGACTACAAAACAGAAAGTATTCACAATTAGCAGATCTCAAAATAAAAGGTAATATAATTCATTAGTCAGTTTATAAAAATGTAAATTACACTTTAAGATTAGTAACCACTAGAATATATGTTAGCCTAAATGTGTGTTTGAATTTCATGGACAGACAGAACCAAAATTTAAGGATATTAACTTGTAAATGTGAACTTCAAAAAAAAAAAGGGGGGGGGGGTGATGTTAGAAGACCAGGGCCGTGTCAGTGAGAACTTTAGAGGATTAAGAAAATTTCTTCAATTATTTTTGTGAATTGCTGTAATATAACATAGCTTTTCTAGATAAACTGATGTTAGTTTGTCTGACAGCATAGCAATTTAAGTGAGTATTTCACTTTTACACAGAATGTCACAGAAAAAGGATACTCAAGAATACGTTAGCAATTTTTGTTAGAAACGTGTTCTCCCTAGGATTCCTTTAAACTCACTCTTGTAGGGAGATGGGAAGGAGGCTCTTTCTCACTGGCACCCCCACATGATGAGATGTTCCTCATATGGGCAGTGCTTAAAAACCTTTTAATTATCACATCAAACATTTATAAATACTTAAAACCAGGAAGAGATTAAAACAGTCAACAGAGCAAATAGTTAATGCAACATCATTAATGACAAAGACCCTGGTCTTATGTGTATTACAGCATGTGTCTTTTTTTTTTTTTAGGACAGGAAAAAGGTAGTAAAACCATAAAGTGTAAAATAAAAGTACAAATAAAATCAAATATTTTCTACTGGTCACTTCAAAAGTGCATAAAACTTGGTCTCTGACCCTGGAAATAGGCTTTGTATGATTATCTCTAGCACTGTCTGTCCTGAACAGTTGCCACTGAGGGAATATGATATTAAAATGTTCTCAGGTGACTACTGATGCTATGTTATTACACAGAAATAAAACCTGATTTTAGCTCTATTTATCTGCACCTTTTATGTGGCTATGTCTCTGAGCTAGGATTTGTATGTGATGTACTTGGTAAAAATCAAGAGATAGACTCAGAGAAAAGTGAAAACTTACTCTTTAAGATCAGGCTTCCAACACCAGCCAGTACTACCAAGTTCACCATGAGAGAAATGAGAGAAATAGACAGCAACATGCTCCCTGGACCTCTGTGTTCTGAGAGGAAGCAGGAATTGAGGAAATTGTCATGAAGCAACACATTCTGTGCTCTCCCTCTCTCTATCGCCCCAATTCCCTCCATCCATTGTCACTTAGTATATAAGGGCATTAACACTTTTTATTTTTATGATTAAAATTTATCATCAATTCAAGCCATCCTTGATTATGCTGTTATAGTGAACACATATTTACATTTAAATGTAATAAATGCAAATACATGATTTCTTGTAAGTGTGATAACAGAATCTATCATGGAATTATTAATAAACATTCTTTAATAAAACTGAACAGTTTTTTTTTCTCCCCCTATCTGCCTGATCTCTCATTTTTGGACCAATATCTTTTTCATTTTCTCATGAACTCTCTTTAGACAAGTCTTACCTCTCACAACTCTATTTTCTAATACTTCCACTGTGCTCTTAACATTCTTTGTTGTATTTTCAGTTTCATCATCCTGCTGGGCCTCTGGCACTTCATGATTATCTTTTCAGGGAAAAAAGATTAAAGTATAAAACATCAATCCTTTTTGTCAGTCTTGTTTCATTTATTTTAACTATCCAGAAAATCCTAGTTTTCATGGCTTGCTTCTGAATCTGATGATATTGCTTTTTCTCTTAGACAAAATTTTTTGACCCTACAAAAAAGGCTCAAATCTACCTTTCAATTACTTAAAGGTACGAAATTGTTCACAAAGAAGAAACAGTGGGAAAGATGTGACAGAATCTATCTATATTGCACCTTTGATTTTTAAGCAGTGTAGTTCAAGAGTTGAATGATGAAGATTAACAACTCTCCCTGAATACTTACAATGATTTCTACAAAGAGAGAAACAGGAAAGGTGACTATTTGGGGAAGCTACTCCTTATAATATTATTTACTAACCTGACACCTAAAATTTTTTAATCAGTGTTTATTCATAAGTAGTGACTTTTTAAATTTTTGAATATAAAGCACTTTGCAATAAATTTACAAATGAAAAATGACACATAATGGGATATAGCTTTGTATTAAGGTCAAATGAAATTACTAGCAATAAAGAAATGTCAGTAAATATGATTTCAGTATTTCCAAAAAAAAGTTCATTGCTATCCCTAAGTTTTTAAGATACAATTTTTTTTTTGATAAAATAGATTGGAATTGTGTGGTAAGAGCTTATATTATGTAGAGAGAGTAAACCTTCAATCTTGTTCTTTCTCAGATCAAGATAAACACATCATTAGTGAGGAGGTTCCTGATCTTATATTTATCACAGCATTTGTTTATTTGATTATTGATCTGTTTTAGCAGCTAACATTAGGCTCTAGCAGAGTATGTGAGTATTGTCCAATAGTGTGGAGTGGATGACCCAGAGAAACCCAGAGTACAGGGACCAGATCTCTTCCCTAGTTCTTCTGACCCTGCAAAAAAAATCTTACCTCTTCTCTTGAGACTGTAGCTCTCCTGGAGTGTAGCATTAGATTCCTTTGGAAATTTGACAGTTGCATAAGTAACTTCGTCAGACATCACTGAACAAACAACTAAAGCACAATTCAGTCCCTCTGTGTGCTTTCTGAGTCACACCGATCTCTAAGAAGTTGCCACTGATCTCTAAGAAGTTGCACAGCGATGGAGTGGAAGTTCCTACCTCTGTAAACACCCACTGACAATATAATGTCAGAAAACAGAACTGTTCTGATGAGAATTTCAGAACTGTGTTTTTCTCACCTCATACATTCTTTCAACTTCCTCCAGGAAAGTATCCAGTGGAAATGGTCCTAAGAGGAAAATATGGGCTTAAAATATAAACACTCTCTTCTCAATTGTGGTGAAAACTGTTGAATCTCCAGACCTAAGATCTTCTTGTGAAAATACAAAAAAAAAGGGTATTTACTTCAACATGAACAAACTCAGCATGTACCTGTGAGAAGTCTTACAAATATGCTTCATATTTGTCCCACAAAACTCTGGTGAGTTCATTCTCTCCAAATCTCTTGCTCACCTTTTTACTACCAAGTTTGTGGATTGAAAAATCATAAGAAGTTAAATGCATCAGTGGGACAACAATTAAGAAAAGTGATACTATAAAAAGAAGAAAAAAGTGAGCTACCTGCTATGCTAGAGATATTGTACACACACACACACACACACACACACACACACACACACACCTAAAAAGAAGGAAGATGCATTTTAAATTGTAAGTTCTTTCTTGAGAATGTACTCATCAGATCAAATCTAAATTCTAGGAACATGAATTACAGGAGGAAAGTAGGCCACATATTTAAGTGAACTTATTTTCAAGATTGTAATTGAAGCTCTTGGGGTCAAGTGTCTTGTTTTCAATTTAAGACAAGATCTATCAGGAGACAGCACACTCACTGTATTCTGACTAATCAATGAGGCAACAACCACATAATAGCTGTTCAATTCATATATTCAGGGAAAAATTATTACGTTTTCAGAAATAATCACTCATGCTCATTATAAAGCAACTTAAGTATTATTATTATTAAAAGAAACCTTTTATTGATCTTCAGAAAGATTGGGATGTTGTTCCAACAACTGACAGAATGACCTCCAACAAAATTAAAATAAAAATTATAAGGTATAATGAATGTGATGGCAGTGTGGTGAGTTTATCAATTCATGAAGAATGAATTTCCTGATACCATAAGTTTGAAACATGTTTTAAAACAGAATGAGTAAGATCTTTTAAGGACGATTGCTAAGCAGCTGGATTCTGGTGCAAATGTCCACCTGTTTCCTTATGACTGAGGAGCAGTTGCTTTCTCACTGGTGACTGTGCTCTGTATTCTAGACCATATGATAAAAATACTTTCCTTCCTGCAGTTTTCATTTTATCTCTCATGTTTATTTGCAAATATATCCTTATATATTAGTATTTACGTGCTCATTCACAGGTAGGTAATGAAATAGAAAGTAGTGAAAGTAGTGACAATGGCTCTGAATGAAAATAAAGCAGGGTAAAGAAAGCATAGCAGAAAAAGAATATTTTTCAAAGTAAGTACTCATGGGGTGCTTCCTTATGGAGTTTTACATAGTGAGAAAATCAACAATGAAAAGAATATCCTTCAAAATTAGCTAATACCCATTATCTCTTTTCATTATTGATTTTTTATGAGTCAGAATAATTTTTAAAAAGCCGTTTACTCCTTAATTTCAATTGCTTAAATTTCCTCTTTCTTTTAATTTCATCATATTATGTTCCCTATTTTCAACTTCTGGGTCAAACTTGACCACTTACCAAATCAGTCAAGACAGAAAATATGTCAAATTCTCTGTCCTTATCTGATCTGATAAGCATCAGCCTCTAGGGCCATTACCCAGGTCCCAGCAAGTGAGTGCTAATTGACATTGGTGTGTGTTTCACAAAACATTCAGTATGAACCCCTTCATCATTGGCTAGGTACAAACTGACCTATTCACAAACACAGCACCAGATGAATAAAAAATAACAATGCTGAAAAAAAGACAGACACCAACACAAAATGTCAGATGTGAGCTCCAATTTAGGGTGGACAGTAGTCAGGAGAGCAGTGGGAAGTGTCCTGGGATGAATACTGAAGCAACCCTTGGAAAAGAGGAAAGTGGGAAAACTGGGGACTCTGGGAAGGAGGCAACTGGGAGAAAAAGACATACCACAGAATATACAAAATATCTAATAAACTGGGTTATATGATAAAAACAAAGATTAAAGAAACTGTAGGACTACTATGTTCCAATCCATGGCAACCGCAAGATTAAGAAACTTTGGACAATTAAGGAGGCACAATAAGTAAATTCAATTTGAACTCTATGTTGAAAATTTTGGTCTTTGAATTGTGTGGCATCTATTAATTAGTTGCATGAGTGTGCAAACTTTTCAACATATATGATAAAGCCAACTCTCTTTACACATATATGAGTATATATGTGTGTAAATATATATACATATATATGTATGCAATGAGTGCATGAGTTCACCTCATTGCAGAGCTCTGGATCTAAATAGGGGAAGGTATTCTGGGAAATTATTCCTAGGCATAGGATTTGCTGCTAGTTTGACCACAGAAAATTGAGCACATTCCACATTTCTGTCAGCATTTATTATAAGCAGTTTTTCATTTTAGCCATTCTGATGAGTGTGGTGGTCACTCATTATGCTCTTATTTTGCTTTTGTTTTTTTCTGTTGAGTAATAATGTTTATCTGTTTTTAGGCCATTTGCATGTCTTCTTTCATAAAGAGTCTCCTCAAGTCTTTCTACCCATTTTCAATTAGAATTTGTTTTATTATTGATTTATCAGAGTAGTAGTATTCTGACTATAAATCCTATATAAATATGTTCACATGCATATTATCTTCATACAAACCAGCACATATATTTTCCAAGGCTTACATTTCACACTATTAATAGTGTTTTTAATGAAGTCTGATTTTCCTGTCTTTCTATTTTTTAATTTATTTTTTATATATATAAAGAATTTATTTGTATTTATCTATATTTCACATCATTGTAATCCCTGGGGGTCACCCACCACCTGTCTTTTTAATTTATTCATGTGTATTTAGTCTTGATTAAGAGGTTTTGTCCACCATAAAGCCATAAAATCACCTTTTATGATTTACACTACAAGCTTTATATTATGAACTTTGATATTATTTCTATGACTTACTGTGAATTTATATTTATGCATGGTAAAAGGTACATATTAAGTTACATTTTTTTCCATGCAGATATCCAGTTCCTTCAGATTCCTTTATTGAGAAGCCCCTTGTTTTCTACCTCTTATGGCAGTGACATTTTTAATATTTAGTTTTAAATTTTATTTATTTAATTATTTATATATTATATTCTCCCATCACCTTGTCACCCGTGAACCAAGATCTTTAATTCTTATGACCATCCCTTCCTCACTTTAATCCCCTTCCCTTTCCCTGGTTATATGTTTCAGTTCTGCTGACAGTTTGTTAGTTTTAAGTTTTACTTGTCCTTTTGTTTTCTCTATATCCCACATATAAGTGAGACCTCCAGTATTTCTCTTTTTTTTTTCTGATTTATTTCTCCTAGCATGATTTCTACTAGCTCCATCCATGTTGTTGTGAATGACATAGGCTTGTCTTTTTTAAATAATATTCCATTTTGTAAATACACCACAATTTTCTGATCCATTCATCTATTTGGGGGCATTTTAGTTGTTTCCATATTCTGGTTATTGTAAAGTATTGCAATAAACATACAAGTACAGGTGTCCTTTAGATTTAATATTTTGGTGTCCTTTGGGTAGGTTCCCAGACATGGAACTGCTAAATCAAATGGCACTTTTATTTTCAGTAGGGTCCTCCACACACTTTCCATAGTGGTTGAACCAGTTTGCTTTCCTACTAGCAGTGTAAAAGTATTCCTTTTTCTCCACATCCATGTCAACACATGTCATTGCCTGTTTTTTGTTTTTGTTTTAATATGGGCCCTTCTTACCAGTGTGAGGTGGTTTTGATTTCCATCTCCCTGATTATTAGTGATGTTGAGCATTATTTTATATGCCTATTGGCCTTGTGTATTTCCTCTTTGGAGAAGTATCTTTTAAGCTCTTCTTCCATATTTTGACTGGGCATTTTGCCTTTTTTTTTTTTTTTCTGGATCTTTGCTATACCCCTGTCAGTTGAAAGGAGTGCAAAATATTTTTTCCAGTCAGTTAAGTGAGTGACTTATTTTATAATAATAAGGTAATTCTATTACATGAGTCTCTTTGTAGACTGTTGAAGTGGTCCTGTGGAAATATATCTATTCCAATATCCAGTAATAACTGATTTATTACCATGGTTTTAGAGCTAGTCTTGATATTCAGTATAAGTTCTTTATTCTTTTCTTCCAATATTGTCTTGGTCATTCTAAATCTTATGCATTACAATGTTAATTTTAGATTTATCACATTTACTTCCAAAAATATTGACCTGGAATATTCAAAGATTTAAATTTAGATATAAATAAGAAAAATATGTTATCTCATGTATATAAATTTTTTGAACCACGATTATTATCATGCCTCCATATAAGATTTTCTTAAACTTTGTCAACAATTATTGCAAGTTCAGTTCCCTGGAAATCATTCAATGAAATCAAGATTAAAAAAAATGGAAATATATTAGGAATATAATATCCCCCGTTATTGATACTGGTGGAAAAGATGAGAAGGAAGCAGGGATGGGCATGAGGGGGCATTGAGCTTGATACATTCATTCTCAGTAAGTCTGTCAATTTCCAGAAGGAGATCTGAAGCTGGAAGAGACCTTTTGAGTTTTCCTAAGTTATAGCCAGGCTGCAAAACTTTTATACTTCCACATCATTAGTCATTCCTGGACTCACTGTGAAAGAACTGTGGTTTTAGGAGAACTAATTCTCTCCCACAGAGTTAGGGCTCACACTTGAGAGTTGTGTGTTAGCAACTCTCCCTGAAGTTGGGAAAAAGCCCTTGAGGGAACAAGGGATTTGTGTATCACGTCAAAGAATTCAACACAATTTAACTTTTTATCAGAGAGGGTGAAGCAAGTCCAAGTGAAAGATATGTCACATTTCTTGGGATAAACTTGTAAGAGGAAGGTGTTGAGAATGAATGGTCGCTCCTTATGCTGATGTGGAACTCAGAGTTACTACTGTTCCTCATTAAACTCCTTTCTATACCATTTATTCAAGATAACTGTCACTCTCAGTTCCTGTTGTCTCACCTACCTGTGGTTTGAGCCTCTGTTTATCATACCATTCTCAAACTGTAGTTGCTGTATTTGTCTATTTACCATCAAAAATAATCAATGGATTATAAAGATGCACGCAATGAGACAGCTGGACATCACGCATCTTCCTTTCCCTACTGGGTAACAATAGCCATTTCACTGAATAGTCAACTACTTGTTCTGAGATAGCAATTTATTCAGTTAGGTGTTATGCCCCCTGGTGGAAGTGTTGCATTTTTGTTGTTGTTGTTGATTATATCTTTTTCTTATATCATTGTATACCCCATAGTTCTCCCCCACCATATCACCATGATCCCTTGTGTTCACACCTTCCCTGATTTTGCTTACTCCCTCCCAATCTCTTGTTATTTTATTCCATTCTGTTACCAGCTTGCTAGCTTTTTCATTATCATTTTGCTTGGTTTCCCTGTATCTCACATATAAGTGAGACCATGCACTAGTTCCTTCCAGCTCCATCCATGTTGCCATGGATGACGTGAGTCTGTATTTTTTGATGACTGAATAGTGAAAAAAATAATACCACAAAAAATACCAAAAAAATTTTTTTTGATATATTCCTCTGTTTTGATGCATTTGGTTGTTAATATATCCTGGCTATTGTCAATAGTGCTGCAATAAACATGATAGTGCAGGTTTCCTTTCAAATTAGCATTTTTATACTCTGTTGGTAGATTTCCAGAGGTGGATTTTAGATTCCAAAACCACTGAATCAAAGGGAAGTGCTTGTTCTGTAAAGCCCAGGATCCAGTTACTAAGACAAGGCACATATTTCCAAAGTTGGTCATTGGGAACAATGAAAGGCAGGGCCACTACTGCATCTGCCTTTTGTTTCTAGACCTCCTTATTCTTCCTTCTGAGGACCCAGAACCGTAGAGGTTATTGCTTTAATGCATGCAATAAAGTTTGAAATTGGCGTTATGTTGTCATAGTATTCACTCTGAGCTTGTTCTCCAGCTGAGCTTAGCTCTCTACGCCCTTGTAACTGTTCATTGCTCTACCTATCCTTCAGATTTATATTACTTCATTTTGTACAAAGACCAGTGGCTTTCATAGTCAATTGTACACCCTTAATCAGCCATAATGTCTCATGAGGTCCCAAGCATTGATCAAAGAAATATTCCCTAAATTCATGGGTACTGATTCTGAGGAACCTATGGTCAGGACAAACAATTAATTTCATACCGGAAAATACATCTATTCCTGAGAAAGTGAATATGACTCTTTGGGATGGGTACATAATTAATCTGAAGTGACTTATTTCTCTTGGAGAAAAATTTTTCCACATTTTTTTTATTACCTTGCATTTGGGTGTTGTTATAAAAGGTATGTTTATGCTATCATTTAGAACTATGATTGCTATTCATACATTCATATTTCATCTAGTGACTTTGATGAGCTATGTAGTCCAATCATTTATAAATGATATATTTTTACATACACAATTCCAATTCATTACTTACAAGTAAAATATCTTAGTTTTTTTCCTCTCATTTCTTTTTCTTGCCCCTTTCCACTGCCAGAACCTCAAACAGACAGTAGAAGATGTAAAATAAAATAACTGATAAAAATCATCCTTTAGAAAAGGTTTGTTGTTGTTGTTGCAGGTGGCAAAGGTTGAGCAACTATATCCCTCTGTGTGTGAAAATGACTCCAAGAGATTTCACAAGCATAATTTTTTGGTATTTGAACAGCTGATGAGGGATGGTCCCAGTAACCAGTGTCCTGTTCCACAAAAGTCCGTTTATATCTTGCTTCAGAGCTCAAAAGAAAAGCATTAGTCTTTTCCTGAAAGTCTGAAAATAGGGTTAGGGTTTGTTGTTAATTGTCTTTTTCTTTTTTTAAAAATTTCAACATTCTCTTTTTAATGCCATTATCTATTTTCTGGGAGAATTTATTATGTTAAGTGTTGCATTTTATAAAATGATTTTTCTGTAGCTATTGAAATAATATATTTTTTCTCTTTCCTTTCCAGGATGCAAATCAGCCTGCATTATTAGAATAAATCCAAATGGGTGGTGATTAATTATTATTCTCATAATTCGTACATTTAATTTTCTCTTATTTTTCTATAATATTGATATTTGCCTTGTTTATTTTGGAAGAAGCAGAACAAACTCTTATTTTCTGTACCTTTCAGGCCAAATTCTGTATTCATAGCAGTATATCTGGTCTGTGTCTAGTTGTTAAAGTATTAACTCAGGTCCAGGACTCATAAAGTCAGGACAAAAAAGAAAGTTGGAAGAATGTAAAGTATTACGAAAGAGGCAAAAAATTGGTCTCTCAGCATCTTCATTCCACTTGTCTGGACCACAAGATATGTGCAATCTAAAGCCTTTAATTGCAGGATAATAACTGAAGCAAAATGATTGCATTCACCAGTTAATTCCATCTGGTTCATTGTTCATTAATGTACTCTTAATCTTCACTGGATTAGCCAGCTTCTCACATGTAAATTTATTTGAATGAAAGCAACGATCATGATAAAGGTATTCTTTATATATGTAGCCACAATACATGTCACCACTGAAGTCATTTTTATTGTTTATGTACCTGAAAGGGAAAATAAAGAATTACACTTGATAAATCAAATATGGGTAACACATTTACACACAAACACACACACACAGGTTTCATGTATCTTTGCCTCTAGAATCTGCATTATCTAAAATAAATCTTAATTATTATTCAGGAGAGCAAGTGTATCCTTGTTATTCATTTTTATTGGAAGATATGCAAAATCAAACACTGCCTTACTTCCCTTTCTTTCTCAGTTTCTCACATTTGGAATAGTTGTTGTTGTTCACTCCAAATACACATCTGCTTTCCCTAGTACTTAATATGATTTAGAATAAACAGTCCCCTTGAAATTCTACTAAGTTTAACTGACTTAGTGTACATCTATGACAATGTCCTCCTTAAAAGTTTTTCACAATCAGAAAAAAATAGAAATTAACCCAGTGATTCAACATCATCTCAAAACGGTGGTTCCCTCTAGTCTAAGACTTTATTGAGTTCTGAATAATTATCGACTTCTAATACAAGATTACTGATTCTGATTCAATGACTTTAAAACATTATCTTTTGGGGAAAATATAGCATCAATACTTGGTTCAATACATAATGATCAAGCATAAACAAATTCATCAAATAATTTTCAAATGTGAAATTTCTATCTATGGTGACATCAACAGATCTGTCACTGAGCAAGTCTCTTTCCAGGAAATAACCCCAAAATTACACTGAGGAGAAAAAGAAAAAGAAACCATATAAACATGTATGTATCATTTTTATGAGCATATACAGCAAGTAAAAATGCATTATATAATTATATATCAATATGTACTTTTAATTCTGTATTATTAATAATTTGAAATATCTATTGTGTTTTCCTTCCACTTATAGATTGCCTTCTCATTAGCAACAATTGCAAATGAAAACAAGGAAATTCTACCTTTTCAAAACAAAACCCATCCACACTCTTCCCTGAGATACATACTATTTTTACCTCAAGTTCATTACTCCAAATTATTCTTTAACATAAAATTCTTCTCTCTCTGTACACCTATCTTTCTCTGCACTCTGTCCTGCATTGTGAACTATCACAGATGGAGCAGTCCTATCTTTGTCCTCTAGTTTCATACCTCCTATTTCTAACTGAAGGAAAAAGCAAGCCAGGTGAAAAAACACAAAAAGGATCCAATTCTATTTGTCACCTGGCCTAAAATAGTGAGTGTGCAGGAATTTAGGGTTTAGATTCAGTGAGGTAGTACCCTGGCTTAGTTGTCCTGAGTTCATTCCATCCTTACGTGACCTCAGCTAACACAGAAACATTAACAAACGGACTTTTGATAGTATCCAGAAAATTGATTCTATCATTTCTTTCTTTAGTCTAATCCTGCATGGATTATACTTTTTAAAAGCATTTAAAAGAATTCAAATACAATTTAAAACAATTCAAATGCAAAAGTAATTAAGGCATTATTTTTATGTAGGTTTTGTTTTCCTTCATAACAAGCAGAAAAAGCAGAAAAAATACAGCAAATGGAGTCATTTACAACGCATACTCATAACCTCATTTCTTGATATATTGTATGACACAATATTTTAATATATCATATATACAATATACTCCAATAAGCACTTCTGGATAGATAGACAAGGCACTTTCTCATTTTGTGACTGGTTATTCGCAAAGTTGCCGTGGACAATTCCATGTGTGTAACACAGTGCACTATTTAAATAGACCCAGGTAGTAAATGCTTGGAGTGGAGTGGTGGTTATTGTTTTGTTTTTTAATTTGCACATATATGCATATTTATATTACATTAGTCCATTATTGTGTACCCCACTTCACTAACACTTGCTAACCATCCTGATCTTTTGTGCTCTTCACCTCCCCCACCTTTTTGGCCCTCCTCCTCTCTCACTCTATGGTTCAGTCCCATTGGTTGTTTTCATTCTTTCTTATTTGTTTATTTGTTTTTCCCTATATCCATCATATAAGTGAGGCCATCCTGTACTTCTTTTTTTCGTTTTGATTTATTTCTGCTAATATGAGTCTTCCTAGTTCCATCCAGGTTGCTGCGAATGACATGTGTTTGTCCTCCTTAACTGATATGTACTATTCCATTGTGTATATGCATCACATTTTTTTTAAGCCAATCATCTGTTTTGGGACATTTGGTTTGTTTCCAAATCTTGGCAATTGTAAACAGAGCTGCAATGAACATGAGCATACAGGTGTCCTTTTGAATTAATGTTTTCGCGCTTATTGGAAATATGATGTTACTCTCAGAGAGAATGGGATGGTTTTACATGAACTGATGGAAAAAGATCTCACTTGTAGTTTGACTGAGAATAAACAATGTATAGGATTTATATATAGGATGAGAATGAAGTTATTGATGAAATTTTATCTATCTGCATAGATATATATTTTCTTTTTAAATACACTTTTAGATATATAAACATTTATATATTTAAAATTTATTTGAGACATATCTTTTCCCTTTGTAATACAGACATATGCACATAGTACATATTTATTACTAAGGAAAAAGAGTCCCACGATCTCTATCTCCTTTCCCTCCTTCATCCAAATGTGAAGAATTTAGACTGCATATCTAAAGGCCTTCACTTTCCTCACATTCTCCTCTTCAAGGCAGTAGAATACCTGCTTAAAAGATAGTCTTACAGATGATAATTTTGACAGGGCATCTAAGTGGGTGGAAATGAAACCCAATGCAGGAGTTTAAAGGGCAGAAGTGACCAGTGATTCAGAGGTTTGTAGTACCCTCCACAGATGAAAGACCCAGGCAAGGGAGGTGTTGCAGTTTCTGTGAGCAGTAAAGTCTCACCGCTCCTCTCCTGCACACAATTCTGAGGGTAGAGTACATCCCAGGTGGGACTGGCTGTCCAAGTGCTGAGGAACAGAGAGGCTGCCAGACTTGGCTATGGCTTTGGAGCCTGCAATGGAGACCAATTCTCTTGCTTTCAAAATAAAACAGAAAAATCTGAATTCTGAACACATCAGAGTGAAAAGGGTGAGTTGAATATCATAGGGGCCTTTCCTCAAAGATTCTAGACTGTAACTAGGAAGAGGGCTTGCAGGTAATTTGATGGTGGGAGAACTTCGAGGTATACAACAATGTAAGCAAATATATATAATCAAAAAAAATAAAAATATATATATATACACACAATATACCAGGTGTAAATTCATTTTATTCCCTTTACTTGAAATGCTTTTCTAGTTTACCTGTAAATTTTTCATTCAAAACTATCTATTTCAAATGTCACTAATAACACAAACTTCAAAACTAAAATTTAGTTTTTCATTTTTTCTGTGTATTCTTACTAAAACAGTTATCACATTGATATACAGAATTGCTTATTTAGTCTGCACATATAATTAATTACTGATATAAGAGGAATTAATTTTCATTCATCTTTGAATGTATCCCAGCACTTAGCACATTTTAAATTCATGTAAGTCCCAGTCAATTTTATTGATTTATATAACTTTCTTAGACAAGAGTAGCTATTATTTATTTAGCTGCTACTAGGTGGCCAGTGTGGCACCTTTTGAATTATTAAGTGTATTAAAGAAATCTGACAGGAAAGAGTCCTTCAAGGATGTAATTTCATTAGAAGCTAGTTTTAGCTGCAATCTTCAATGAACCCAAGGAAAAGACTTTTACTCAAACCACCTATGAAAATTCAGTAAAAAATAAACATTTAGAATTTTGCTGTTTGCACAACTGCCTTCCTAATAATCTTAGGAATATTAGAAATAATATTACTATTTTAGTAATAATTATCATCAGGAATTAACCAGTTGATCATTGAGAATAACTTTGCATTTCACCGAAAAAATATTGCCTAAAAGTAAAGAACAACCACACTGAAAGAAGAAAGAAAGAAAAAAAGGAAGGAAGGAAGGAAGGAAGGAAGGAAGGAAGGAAGGAAGGAAGGAAGGAAGGAAGGAAGGAAGGAAGGAAGGAAGGAAGGAAAAGAAATAATTACCAGTCAGAGGAGATAATTGTCTCATCAAATTTCTTCACGATTCCTTCAGTTTTTGTGGGAGATAATCCTAGCCAAAAACCAGACATGCGCTGGGATTTTATAAAATTCTACAAGAAATAGAGGTGATTTAAGTGAAATAATTGCTTCCACTTCTGTGCATTACCTCACATCATTTAGTATAAACAACTGTTTTAAGATAACATTTTTGATACTATACTATTTTCAAATGCCATTAAAAGAAACAAAGTATTCCTTACTGAAAGATTCCCTTCCTTATATCAGTTACCATCTTACATGGAGAAAGAACTTTCAGTTCATGAAAAAAAATCTTAATTTAGGAATAATCAATCTATGCATAATCATAAACTGTAGGTTTTTAATACTGAGCATTAAATATTCAATCTGGAAATAAACAAGGTAGTTAATCATTATAAGCACAAGCTAATAAAAACAGAAAGAATAAAAGTAATACATTTAGATTGATTATAAATAATAGTCAGAATTAGTCCAGAATTTTATAGCTAAAGTAACAAGATTTTTTTGAATTGTATCATTTTTCTTTGAAAAAATAATTCTGAACTGATCACTTGTGAGTGATCAGATGACCACTATGAATTGTCTTCTTATTCTTCTATAAAGTAGGGCAAAGTTTCTTACAGTGGGAAAATGAAGGCTTTTGGGAAAATGTAGTTTTGTTTAAAATATAAATATATGATTACTAGCTTAACTGTGGGACCAGAATTGTTGAGTAACATGTAAAATGTGAGGATACTATTTAGATAGTAGAATGAAGCCTTACAAATTCAGTTTTGCTCTGAATCTTCAACAGACTGGCATTCAGAGCCCGACACTCCATTTCACTGGTTTTCCATGTTTGAAGCTTATCACTTAGTAAGTAACAGCTGTCCTCATGCCACAACCATTTCTTTGGACAAGGCTTACATTTGTGTTCTGGGAGAAAAAATAATTGTATTTGGTTTGCACTGACAATCTTCCATATTCTTATTTCCCCCACTAACCAAATTAGTCAATGCTAAATTAACCAAATTTACTTCTGTTTCATTTTTTTTAGGATCAGTGGTGAAGAAAATAAACCTGTGCTCTAGGCTCTTTTAGACCAGTGTCAAAATATCATGGGAACAACATATTTCAGATGAAACTCTTTGGTCCCACTGTATTTTCCTAACTTGGGTTTCCTAAATAACGATCAACTAATTTCCTTCTCTCATTTTGTGATGTTTGTATTCTTATTTGACTATAAATATTAATCCCAAGAAACATGGTTGAAAATAAACCCCACAAACCTCCATCAATTCTGGCTTCTCCCACTGAAACATTTCTAGCTTTCCAACTTGTTGAATATTGGTGAGATATCTCACAAGCCCAAAGAACGTGTTTTCATTATAACAGGACTAGAAACTGTTAAAGATACTAAAATATTTGCCAGTTCTTTCCATTCCTAGGGTAAAGTCTAGCTTTATTTTCTTTGCAATAATGCTCATCAAACATTGACTAAAATTTAGGAATGGGATCATTGTAAAGATAAGTACTTTCCTCCTTATCTTCTATTCACCTCAGTGTCCCCAAATAAAAATAATACATGTCAGATGAAAGAAACTTTCTGCTATCTAAAATTTTCTTAAGTAGCTCTTATATCCAAATCATTGGGACCTATAATTATTCTGTTTTCATTTTCTAGTTTCATGAAAATATCAACATATCCTGTTAGTATTGCTATAATTCCTTTGATTTCATTGATATAATTGATATACAAAACATATAATTCCTTCAAATAATGACTTCTGAGGAAATGCTGTTGGTTATCAATGAAATGATTCTTTAGTAACTCCTAAGTTTAGTCCACTTAATACCTCAGAGAGGAATATAAGATTACCTGGGTTTTTACTATATAGCTGATAGCATAATTTGGTAGCCACTTCTTGCAGCTCTCTAGAGAGATTTCTCATGATCACAGAACTATTCATGTTAAGCATCAGTTGTAGAGAAAAATTTCTCTGAAGTTCTTCTTGGAAATTTTGTAGATTGTTCAGTTTTCCCACTTGTGTGTTGAAAGTTATATAAACTCCATAGCAAACAAAAGAAAAGGTTAAAAAATTTAATCCCTCAAAACAATGAATACTTCCTATGTCTGCTTTATTAGTATTTAATATTAAAATATTAATATTTTAGCATTAAAATATTAAAGGTATAGGGGAGTAATCACTTTCTTTAGAGGAGTCAAGGAAACATATTTAGTACAATACTGTAAATGCAATGTTCTAAGTGCTGTCTGCATATCACCTCTAAAAATTTCAAAGTCCGTTGAGGAAAATATTTTGTAAAATCCATGAAATTCTACCTGCTTTCCCACCCAATCAAAATCCAGGACATACATACACATGCTTCCTAAGACCCCCAGTCCAATCAGCAGCAGAAGGCAGACCAGAGTTAGAGTCACCACACTGCATTGCCAGGCTCGAGGAGGGCCAGGGGGTCCTGTGGAAAGCAAGGTGAGCAAAGAGAAGTGGAGAAGTACAGTGTCCTTTTTCAAAATTATTTATTTTTTATTAATGAATTTTTCTTACATCGTTCTAGTCCCTGCCACCATATCACCTGTGAACTATCACCATATTCCCTTGTGTTCATCCCTGCTCTGTTTTGCCTCTCTCTCTCCCCCTCTTTTGCCATATGCTTCTTAATTTGAATCACTCATTTATTCATTTTACTTTTATTTCATTCCTAACATAGCCCCAGTGAAAGAATGTTTTTGCTAGAAATAGGACAATTGCAAAAATCTTTTAAAGAAAAAAGCAAAAACATTGAAAAATTTTCTGTTAGTTGTTTAGCCTCTGATATGGTTCCCACAGAAAGGCTCTTAACTGGTGAGCTGATTGGCGAAACAAAGAATCAAATAATGGAATCTTAAAAGGAGAGGATGTGAGAAAACCAGTCTACTTATGGTATATCTGGTCTATGCAATTTGGGGCAAATTTGACATCTGGCACCTAGCAAAGAGCTAAATAGTTGCATGTACAATTAAAGGGTGTCAAAAAATAGTGTCAGTTATGTCATCTCTTCGGATATCCTGACAGTTCGTCTGTGATATATCATCAGGTTCTCAAGAGTCGTCCCATCAACTTGATTCTGTATCATATTGATAATATCACTTCCTCATTCAAAGTTGTTCATATTCTTTTACCAACAAATTTTTATTGAGTGTTTCATTTTTTTCTAATCAGTAAAATCCACAAAAACTCATTTTCTTACTAAAGAAAATCAAATAGGAAAGTTACAGGAAGATTTTTATTTTTGACTTTTAATTAGGAGGGCAAAGAATTTTTTTAGAATAAGTCGGGCACGGTGGCTCGTGCCTCTAAGCGTCAGCCTATGAAGCGGCTGGGCCTAGGGATCGCAGTTCGAGTCCCCTTGGGGCAACATAGCGCGACCTAATCCCAAAAAATAGCTTGGCATGGTGGCACGCGCCTGTAATCCCAGCTACCTGGGAAGCTGAGGCTGGAGATTGCTTGAGTCTGTGGTACCACGGACAGCAGGAGCCTGCGATTCCACGAGCAAAAATAGCGAGACCTACTTTCAAAAAATCAAACAAACAAAAAAAGCCAGAAAAAAAGGGAATTTTTTAGAATAATTATTGTTACATTATGTGGACATTGAATTGTAGGGCTACAGTAATGGAAATAGGGAAAAGAGAAAGAATCTTCTTACATCAAAGCATGTGAGAGAGGACAATAACAAGATTTATTAGTATTGGAGAATGTGATAACTCATGGGTACACTGAGAATACATTTTGAAGTTAGAATCCACAGCACAAATTTAGGAAATTGATGAGTGATTTTAGACTTGATAAAGTTGTAGGTAATAACAAGAGTTTAAACATCTGGTCTTGAATCCTGGTTCTGTTTTTCATCCCTTGTTGCAGCTTGAACAAGTATAACTTCTGTGTGTCTTAGTTTATATATGGGTCAAAAAAAGAAACAAACCCACAAAATATGAGAAACTAAATGATTTAATGTGAAATGATTAGCACAGAGCTGGCACATAGCAAATGCTTGGTGATAATATTTAAATTTTTTCCATATTTGTATTTAATGGTATGAATATGATTGGGAAGAAGGATCAATTTGAGAGGAAAAATATTTCCATATTGGTCATTTTAATTTGAAATGGTAGTAGACATCCATATGGAAATGTGAAAAAGGCATTTGATTTCCAGGTGTGAACATTCCAAAACAGGTCATCAAAAGAGAGGTGGAAGTCATTGTATTTAAATCAAATGGATAGAATGAGATGACTTAGCAAAGTATCTTTTGTGTCACAAAAAAAAGGAGGAGCCATAAAAGAATCCTAAGATATTTCACAAAACAGAGTTTGATCCAGGGAAGAGAGTAAAAGAAGACTGAGAACGAGCAGCTATGGTGATAGTGGAACCAAAATAGTGGAAACCAGGAACAAGTATGTGTCTGTGAGTCTTTAGAAAGAAAGTGTGAAGAAGAGGGATGTTTCAACTGTGTGAATGTTGCGGGGAAGTAGAATAATATAAGATCGGAGATATGATTCTTGGAGTGAAACCAAAAGGCCATTGGTGGCCTAGATTGATAATAGTCCCTGTGGAACCATGAGCAGAGAAGCCTACTGGAGTTAGCTGAGAAGAGGAGTTTACTATCAAAGGTAATGCTTTTCGAAAAGTTTGGCTGTGAAAGGAAACAGAGAATGGAAGATAAATATATTTAGCTCATCAAGTAAGGGTTGTATTTTATTCAAATAACAGTAGTAGAGTATTTTAGTGAAAGAATAATTGTGGAATGCTGTTCACCAACCAGACGGGCTCGAGCGATTGAGATGGAGCAAACGCCATCCTGCCTTAATTGCCTCCCGCAAACTGGAGACAAATCTAGCATTGAGATGTGATGGCACCACTGCCCCTCCAAAAATGTTTACCTTTGGAAATTCCTTTTTTTTTTTTTTTTTTTTTTTTGAGACTAGGTCTTGCCGTTTTTGCCCATGTAACCACAGGCTCACATTGCCCAGGGTACCATGGACTCAAGCAATCCCCAGCCTCAGCTTCCCAGGTAGCTGGGATTACAGACACACGCCACCACACCCAGCTATTTTTGGGGGACTAGGTCTCGCTACGGGCCCCAGGTGGGACTCGAACCACGATCCCTGGTCCCGGCCGTGGCTTCCTAGGCTGCCACCTATAGGCATGCACCATCATGCCCGGCTTGGAAATTCCTCTTAACAGAGATAGTGACCACCTGTGAGCTATCCCCCTGCCCCCAATTACCTTTCAGGAATGAATATGTTAACCAATTTTATTACCCCCTCACCATTTGTCTTCCTTTGAAATGCTTCCTGAATTGTACCTGCCTGAGACACTTTTTCAGAAACCTTTTATAAGGACTTGTGAAGTCATTAACATCTGCTGGATGGTGCACACTTTCACTTAGCCCCAGCCTCTATAGTTGTGTCCATCTTTCTTGTCTGTCCTCTCTTATATCCTGCATTCAGCTCTCAATGAAGCAAGAGAGAAAGGGGGATTTTATAGAAGAAATGTCTCTGAACAGACACATGATTGAAAGTCACAGCAAAATGGGGTTTGACTTTTGTTAAAGGTGAGGACTTCATAAATACATCTAGAAATGAAACAGGGAAAATGAGTAAGAAGATGGCAGAATGGTAATGTTAGTAGTAGAGAGAGGTTATAAAATGAGGTAGGAGGAAAGTCCATCAGGCTTTCTTAAAGCTTTTGAACTAGATATATTTACTGTCCGTGATATTCTGTCCACAGAACTGTATGATGTAGAACTGTATGGTGACTTCCACTGACAATAAAAGCTGGCCTATTTGCTTTCTATAAGAAAACACAGTTTTAAATCTTCACATAACAGCAAATTTGAGAATTTTTTGCCAACCTGTCTTCTTATCTGTCCATCTTTCTATCTCTCCATCCATCTATCTTTATATATCCAATTATTTATTTTCTGACACACTTAAAATGTATCCTCTATAAAAATAGGTACTTCCTCAATTCTTGATTGTTGGTATCCAAAATAGTGTTTACTGTAAAGAAGGTGCTATATAAATAACTGAATATATAAATAAATGAGAAAATAATTAAGAATAACAACATTTGAAGTCATACTCTAACCTTACATAAACTATACAGTTATTTCCCTCTTAACAACTTATCAATGTCTAAAAGTTGTTTCACATTTTATTTGTAATGTTCTCTATATTTCACAGCATTATTGCACCACCAACTGTGAGATGTGGGCATAGCACGGACAGAAGTTTAATAACTTTTATCAGCAATGTTTACTTATTTGGCTGGGATTATAGTGTAGATAAATATTTAATTTAACCAGAATTAGAGTTTTTCAAGAAAAATAACAAAGCTTTTCTAATAACATTGAATAAGCAGCAAGAAAATAAGGGAAGGTATTACATTAATGATTATATTAGATACTATAGGCTTTAAGACATGTATTCAAGACTAGCATAGAGAAGAAAATTCCTGAAGTAGAGATTTAAAATAAGATGAACAAGCAAATTTAGAATAAGATGAATGGGGCAGGAGATGGAAAAGAATGTGATAGCATACAAAAAGTTTAGTTGTTGACATATAAAGTTGTGATATGCACATTCTATTATACTACATAAAATAGAGAAATATAAAAAAGGAAGACATAGTAAAAAATATTGTATAATCCTTAATCATCACCCTTAAAAATTTGTATTAAAGGGAAAGACCACAGAAGTGAAGCTGTTCTCAACATTTGCACTGCTAATGATAAATGAATCTGAGTTCTAATAATGAAATTTTTTTCATAGAAAAGTTAAAAATTTTTAAAATGCTACATTTTGTTGGGAGACAAATAATATATGAGGATTCTTCTATTACTCTCTCTCCTACTGTAACTATCTCTACCAATTTTCTGTGTCTCTAACTACTGTTTAAGTGATTTTTAGTTTAAGCACATTGGTAAAAATGTTGGGGCAGATTTCTTTCAAAAGACCAGGAGCTAGGACATAAGAATAATATGGGATTATGAGTAAGATGGAGACTAGGATACATTTTCCTAAAGTATAATCCTCAAATCAACACAGCTTGTTTCCTTTATATAATGATTTCAATTTGGATTGACAATTACAAAGTTTTCACATGTGTTACAGTTTTCAGTGTTCCATCAACCAGTATTTCTTTCTCTCTTCTCTTTTTTTAGTAGTTGATACATTCTTTGACTTAACATATTCTGTATTCTAGTAAACTGAGGAAAGCTCACCAAAAGAAATAGAGGAAATGGAATATTTATGATGATATATGTTTGAATTGGGATAAAATCAAGTGAAATCCCTTGAAGTTCTCTCTCTTTTTCTCTTTACCACTTTTTTCCTCTTCTTTTAACACACATACATGCTAACATTTTCTTATATTAAAAAAGCATGAATTATCTACTAAAGAATATATATTCCTAAATCATAACTGCAAGGAGGAAAAATTTATGATTCAATAATATAAAATACTGTCCTAGTTGTCTTGAGTGTAATATTAAGAAATAGAAAATTTATGAAAAAGTAAGAGTTCAAGCAATTGATTAGGGCCTTTAAAAAGCCCTTTATAAACATTCCTATGGACATATTTAGTAATTTTAATAGAAGGCTTCATTAAAAGCTAAAATTGAATAATCATTGTTAATTCACTTATACTTAGGGTGCAAGATTCTATCTTTACTCTTCTATACATCAGTTTCACCACATTACAATACATCTATAGCTCAAAATCTTACCTTTTATTCCAGATATGACAAACTCTTGAGCACTTTCTTTTTTCCTGGAGTCCTGGAATTTTAGATCTGTATATATGACTTCTTCAGACATTGATGGCAATGCAAACAAAACCTTGCAAACTGTAAAAAAAAAAACAAACAAAAAACCTTAGAGTTGACTGTAAAACATATTATTTTAAACTTGTAGTTATAGAAAAAAAAAACTTTAAATGTATGTTTTTAAACCGGGTACTTACTGCAAATAAACTGCAGATTTTTTGTGTCATATAAGAACAAAGAGTTTCTTTCAAGTGTTAACTTATTCGTATGTCTAACTTCCTCTTAGCTGTTCCTTTTTCACATTTCTGTATATCTACTGACTACAGAAAGTAGCTTTTAAAAGTGTGTTTGGATATTTTTAATGTTGTGCAAGGGGATCACAAGTTCCAAATACTGACTGGGTTGCAGCAATGACCTGGCATAAATGTCCTATTTTTTCTAGCACAGGTACTGATAGATGAGCTTGCCTTAGAAGAGAAAGGACTTATTTATTTATTTATTTGTTTGTTTGTTTGTTTGTTTGTTTATTTATTTTTAAGGACAGCAAAATATACACCAGTTTTAATTTTTTTAATTAAAAGCTTTCACTTTGTACACAATGTTTCTAATAATACCATAATGTCAAAGTTCAAGAACAAGATAACAATTATGCTTAACAGTTTTCCCTTTGTTTCAAATACTCTGTTACAATAGACAATTGTTCCTTTAAACTGAAATACTGGTATGAGATTTAACACAGCTGAACTTCTCTCAAAATTGGTCAACTTTTACTTTTTTTTTGGTTTGTTTTTTTGTTTTTATTTTTTTATTTTCTTTTTTAATTCATTTTATTGATTTGTCACAATTGTGCATTAATTAATCCCTCCTCCTCCCTCTATATCCCCCCCTCTGTATCCCCCTTCCTCCTC